>ML350373.1:0-68097 GCA_005239505.1 Nicotiana paniculata | reverse complement strand
TTAAGAGTAAGATAAAAATTTAAAATATTAAGATTAGATATAACATTAATATTTATAGAAAAATGGTATAGAATTTGGGTGTGGTCAAAAAATAGTTGTTCACAGATGGGTCGTTTGGGTTTAATTATGGTAAGGGGGATCTGGACCGTTGATCGAAATGATCAATGGTCGGGATTTAACAAGAATTTGGGTCGGGTTAGGTAGGGGTTTGGGCTTGGGTTATATTTGGCTAGTGTATCAGGTATTTGGGCTAGCTAGTTTATTCTAGAATTAAAATAAAAATGGCTATTTGTTAAATACCCCAAGTAAATTGATTGAAAAATAATTTGGAAAATAATTACTAATTATAAAAAATGAATTTCATGTATAGAGATGTTTTAAAAAATGGTTATTTAGTATTTGAAATACAAAAGACTAATTTCTAGTAAAAAATAATACAAAAATTATATGCATGGGCTACAATTGCAAAGTTATTGCAATTATAGCCAAAAGGTTCCAAATTGGCTATTTATAGAATAATTTGGACTTAATAGGACCATAATAGTAATATTAAATCAGTCAAATGATTTGAAATCATTTGTGATGCAATTTTGTAATTATTTATTGGAATAAAATACTAAGCAAATTAATAAAATATGTAGAAAATTGTGGGAAAATACCAATTGATGCTAATGCATGATTTTGAAGACATATATGCATTTTGAAATATTTTTTAGAAAATTGGGTATCAACAGCTGCCCCTCTTTACCTGGAAAGGATGGAAGAGTTGTTGGGTAAAGATATGATGGCCAATTTGATCGAGCGAAACGGCTAGATAGATTTAGGCCGCACCCTGGCTTCTGAGCTGCCTACATATCCCTGGTTTCACAGCAATCAGGTCGCGTGTAATTCTGGATTCATCGGCGGAATATACCGATGAAATCATTGCAAGAACAGACGCAATATCTAGGGATAGGTGAATGAATAGTTCATGAGAGAGGTCAGGTTTGGTACCGTTGAGGGGAACTGGAGCGGGATCGCTCCTGATGGGATAGCAGTTGCTTGCCGGGTCACCTACAAATAGAGATAATACGAGCATATATTTGTGAAAAAATTTAAACATGATGCAGATTTTTGTCGGACCATGAAAGTTGTCTTTGGACGGTTGAGGATGACGTCCTTTGACCATGACGTCCTGGGTCATGAGTTGATTAATGAGATTTGCAGGCCATGAAATGATGTTCTCGGGCCATGAAGATGGTGCCTCCGAACTATGACGCCTTTGAATAATGATATGAAAATTTTGAGAGATCCTCAGGCCATGACATGGTGTCTTCCGGCTATGAGGATGATGTTGTTAGACTATGACGCCTTTGGACATGTTGGAGATATTTCCGCCCATGAAAATCAGTAATGTGACTTCCACAAGGCAGAGCTTAGTCTTGGGAAATGGAGGGTAGAGCTTATCCCGAAAGAGAAGCGAAGTGAATAATGCTCAAGAGACAGCGCTTAGTCTCGGTGAAAAGCAAATTGGAGGCAAAGTGTAGCCTCATGCAAGTACGGAGACAGAGCTTAGTCTCATGCATAGATGTGGAAGACAAAGATTAGCCTTATGCAGAATAAAGGCGGAGATTAGCCTTATGCAAGAGAAAGCAGAGATTAGCCTTATGGAGGATGAAAGGCAGAGATTAGCCTTATACAGATGGAGGTAGAGCTTAACCTCATGCAGATAGGAAGGCAGATATTAGCCTTATGCAAATAGAGGTAGAGCTTAACCTCATGCAGAATGCGGGACAAAGCTTAGTCCCATGCAAGATGAAGACAAATATTAGCCTTATGCAAATGAAGGAAGATATTAGCCTTATGCAAAATATAGGCAAAACTTAGCCTTATGCAGAAGATTAAATAGTAAATGACAGTAGAATTTCCTACCTGGGAGCAGGATTTGATATTGTGAGAATTGTGACTACGGGGCATTGTTTGTTCTTGCTGATAGCAAATGTCGGCAAGTGCAATGGTTTCAAGGATTGTGATTTTGAACATGTTCGTTCTTTGTTCCTGCATCCAAAGAAATATCGTGAGTTCTATAGATGGGGGAGGTTGATTCGTGTCCCCGCTAGCTTTACTTGCTTCGATCTGCTTGGTCTGATGATTCTGTTTGCGTCATTGGGGTAGCGTTTGCTAAACAGAACTATATCTTCAAAATGTGCATGATTTTATAAAGACATAGTAAAAAATATATTTCAAGAAATTTAGATGAATCGGTGACCGTGACATGGTTCAAGATGTTGCAACCACTCATGCTACGGAATTTTGAGGGCCCTCCTCAAAATTTTTCCCTAGTTGGATGGTTGATGATTCTGGTCGTCGTACATGCTGCGATCGGCTGAACTTGCTTCGGAATTTTGAGGGTCCTCCTCAAAATTCTGCCACAGTTTCCAATTGCGGGGGAAATGAGATTTTTGTTGAATTATGGCCGAACCCATAGGGCTTCCTACGTATCCCCTCTTAAACGGGAATCAGATCAGGCGTAGTTCAATTTACATTATTGAAGAAAAGTATAGAAAGTTACACATAATATCGTTTAACTGCATCTAAATTGATTGGCTTTGACCAAACTTCTCCGTCCATTTCTCCAAGTATGAGAGCTCCTCCTATCAATACTAGGTGAACCATATACGGACCTTGCCAGTTGGGAGAAAATTTCCCTTTGTCTTCGTCTTGATGTGGAAAAATCTTCTTTAACACCAGCTTCCCCGGTGTGAACTGTCTTGGCTTGACTCTCTTGTTGAAGGCTCTGGACATTCTATTCTGATAAAGTTGACCATGACATATTGCATTCATCCTTTTCCCATCTATGAGGGCTAACTGCTCGTAGCGACCTTTTATCCATTCTGCATTGCTGAGCTCAGCTTCTTGTATGATTCTTAAGGAAGGGATCTCGACTTCAGCAGGAATAACAGCTTTTGTACCATAAACCAGTAAATAAGGAGTTGCCCCAGTTGATGTGCGGACTGTGGTACGGTATCCCAGTAAGGGGAATGATAATTTTCATGCCACTATTTGTGCTTTTCTATCATATTTCTCAATATCTTTTTGATGTTCTTGTTGGTGGCTTCTACAACTCCATTCATTTGTGGTCTATGGGCTGTGGAATTCTTGTGCTTGATTTTGAAAGTCTCGCACATGGCTTTCATCAGATCATTGTTGAGATTGGTGCCATTTTCGGTGATGATTGACTCCGGAACCCCGAACCGACAAATGATACGGTCACGGACAAAGTCTGCCGCGACTTTCTTAGTCATTGCTTTGTATGATGTCGCTTCGACCCATTTGTTGAAGTAATAAATAGCTACTAGGATGAACCTGTGGCCATTTGAGGTTGTGGGCTCGATTAGTCCAATAACGTCCATTCCCCAGGCGACAAACGGCCAAGGTGAGCTTGTTGCATTGAGCTTATTTGGGGTACCTCTATCATATCTGCATGCACCTGACATTGATAGCATTTCCGGACATATTGGATGCAGTATGTTTCCATGGTCATCCAGAAGTAACCGGCTCTGAGTGTTTTCTTTGCTAAGACAAAACCATTCATGTGTGGGCCACAGGTCCCAGCATGTATCTCTTCAAGTAGTCTGGAGGCTTCTTTTGCATCGACACATATTAATAATCCTAAGTCAGGAGTCCTTCTGTATAGGTTTCCTCTGCTGAGAAAGAAATTATTGGAAAATCTCTGGAGTGTGCGTTTCTGAGTGTGATTTGCAAACTCTGGGTATCTCTCTTTTACAAGTATTCCCTAATGTCGTGGAACCATGGTCTTCCGTCTGCTTCTTCTTCAACATGGGCACAATATGCCGACTTTTTATGGATCTTTACTAGAATAGGATCAATGAAGTCTTATCTGGGTGTTGTATCGTGGATGATAGAGTGGCCAATGCATCGACAAACTCGTTCTGAACTCTGGGGACGTGCTGAAATTCTGTCTTTGTGAACCTTTTCCTCAATTCTTGCATATGGTGCAGATATGGCAATATCTTGGAATTCCTGGTAGCCCATTCTCCTTGTACCTTGTGTATTAGCAAATCTGAGTCACCAATTACTAGCAACTCCTGGATATTCATGTCAATGGCCATATTGAGCCCTAAGATGCAGGCCTCATATTCGGCCATATTGTTGGTGCAGGGAAATTTGAGTTTGGCAGATATCGGGTTGTGTTGACCTGTTTCAAATATCAGGACAGCTCCAATGCCGACTCATTTGAAATTGGCTGCTCCATCGAAGAACATTATCCAACCATCATAGGATTCTGCAATGTCCTCCCCTATGAATGACACTTCTTCATCAAAATACATTTTCAAGGGTTCGTATTCTCCTGCCACGGGGTTCTCGGCAAGATGATCTGCCAGTGCTTGCCCCTTGACCGCTTTCTGAGTCACATAGACAATATCGAACTCACTCAGCAGGATTTTCCATTTGGCCAGTTTGCCAGTGGGCATTGACTTCTGAAAGATATATTTCAAGGGATCCATCCTTGATATGAGATACGTTGTGTAGGCACAGAAGTAATGCCTTAGCTTCTGGGCTACCCAGTTTAGAGTATTTCAGGTACGTTCCAGTAGAGAATACCATGCCTCATGTGGAGTGAACTTCTTACTCAAATTATAAATAGCATGTTCCTTTCTTCCTGTCTTGTCGTGCTGCCCCGGAACCCAGCCAAAAGCTCAATCTAATACCGCAAGGTAGAGTAGCAAGGGTCTACCTGGCTCTGGCAGGACAAAGACTGGTGATGTTGACAAATATTCCTTGATTCTGTCGAAAGCTTTCTGACAATCATCGGTCCATTCGGTCGTAGCATCTTTCTTCAGCATCTTGAATATTGGTTCACATATAACCGTGGATTGGGCTATGAATCGGCTGATACAGTTAAGGCGTCCCAGGAAACTCATCACATCTTTCTTGTTCTTTGGCGGTGGAAATTCTTGGATGGATTTGATCTTTGATGGATCCAGTTCTATTCCTCGATGGTTGTCGATGAACCCAAGCAATTTCCTAGCAGGAACCCTGAACGCACACTTCGCTGGGTTTAATTTCAAGTTGTACTTTCGTAGCCTATCAAAGAATTTTCTCAAATGTGTTGTATGGTTAGTGGCTCTTTTGGACCTAATGATGACGTCATCCACATACACCTCAATTTCTTTATGTATCATATCATGGAAGATGGTGGTCATAGCTCTCATATAGGTGGCCCCAACATTCTTAGGCCGAACGACATCATCTTATAACAGTAGACTCCCACGGCGTGATGAAAGTCGTCTTCTCAGCGTCTTCTTCATCCATCCAAATCTGGCGGTAACCAGCAAAATTATCCACGAACGATTGAAGTTCATGGTTTGCACAATTGTCAATCAAGATGTTCATGTTCGGGAGAGGAAAATCATCCTTCGGACTGGCCCGATTGAGATCCTGGTATTCGACACAAACTCTGACCTTTCCATCTTTCTTGGTTACTGGCACGATGTTGGCTAACCATGTCGAATATTCACCTAGCCTGAGAACCTTGGCGTTGATTTGCTTGGTAACTTCCTCTTTGATTTTCAGACTCATATCAAGCTTAAAGTTTCATAGCTTCTGCTTTACCGGTGGGCACATTGGATTGGTTGGTAACTTGTGAGCCACAATGGATGTACTTAGACCAGTCATGTCATCGTACGATCATGAAAATACGTCTTCATATTCTTTCAAGAATTGTGTGTATTCCACTTTCTCTGATGGCGATAGATGAATGCTGATGCGAGTTTCCTTGACAGTCTCTGAATCTCCCAGGTTGACTATCTCGGTTTCGTCCAGATTGGATTTAGGTCTATTTTCAAAATCCTCAACTTCTCTGATAATTTCATCGGGTATGGTATCTTCTTCTTCTTAATCACTGTCCTTTTATTGTGTTGTCTCATTGCATGTCACAGTCATTGGTTCACCAAGACAAGAAATAGTAATGTTGTAAGACAAAATAATGAGAGAAAATGATAATAAATAAATACAGATTCGTTGAAACATGGAAATGATTTTTGATGTTTTGGAACATCGGAGATTTTATTGGAAAATGCAAAAACTGGAAATGCGGAAAAGGAAATCATTAGCAAAATGAAATAAACAATGCTTGTTCAGCCTCGCTACCCCGGGACTCGTCGGGCCCTAGATGGTCTGACAGTCCAATTTTGAGGAATGATCCCTTACTCACATCTTGGATGGTAGGGCCTTCCTTCTCCTCTTCCTCAACAATAACACAACAGTCCACGTCACCATCTTCCAAGAATAGATCCTTCAAAGCTGCTAGAGTTTCTTCTTCTTCTGACCCCTATATGATATCAGCTTGCCGGAAATTCTGCTCCAAATGTGGTATAGGCTGTTCCAACGGATAGTAGGGATCGCTCCATGGTGGTGACCAGTCTTCGAACTCCTGCCAAGTGTATTTTTATCCCAGCCCAAAAGTGGTGCCATGGTGCTTCAACTGTATTGGTTTGGAAATCCCCTGAACATTTTTCCCGAGCCTTATGCCAGGCTCATATCCACACCAGTTCAGTATGCTTTCAATATTACTGTCCCACCATTTGTCTTTATCCACTGCATTGACCCGTTCAATAGGGTAATAGGTTTCTCCACCAAGTCTTCTTCCACCTTCAATCACCGGGATGGTCTGGCGACCATAGATAGGATTGCTTCCGTCTCTGTGGATGATTACTTCCTGGTGGTTCCATTCAAATTTCACTACCTGATGCAATTTTGATGCCACAGCCCCAGCGACATGTATCCATGTACGTCCCAACAATAGATTATAGGATGCCGATATGTCTATCACCTGGAATTCAATTTCGAACGGTGTAGGTCCCATCTGCAGACAAAGACTGATTTCACCGATAGTAGACCTCTGAGAAATATCGAAATCCTTTACATTCATAGATCCTTCTTTGATCTCGTGCAGTCCCTTTCCCAATTTCTTGAGTGTTGTCAACGGACAAATGTTGAGGATAGATCCACTGTCGATCAGAATCCTGGTGATGAAGTAGTCCTCGCATTGCATAGTGATGTGTAGTGCTTTGTTGTGACTTAGCCCTTCAGGCGGCAGCTCGTCCTCGTGGAAAGTGATCTTGTGACTCTCTATCACTTGACCTACCATATTGGCCATTTATCAACTAGTTATGTTATTTGGCACATATGCTTCGTTCAGTACTTTCATCAAAGCATTCATGTGTGTCTCTGAATTCTGCAGCAATGACAGAATGGATATCTAGGCTGGAGTTTTGTTCAGCTGATCGATGACTGAGTATTCACTGGCCTGCACCTTCCTCGAAAGATCATCTGGTCCTATCTCAATGACGGGTGTCCTTTTGGAAGAATTCTTGCTAGACTATACCAAGTGTTCAGGTGTGTAGACCCTGCCAGTCCTTGTCATCCCCTATGCAGCACCAGCTTCTTCTATCTTGACTTTACTTTTCCTTCTTGCTTCAGCCGTGTAATCCCAAGGTACGGCTTTGTCGTTGAAAGGTGTCGTGGTTGACACTGTCACTATGATTGGTGCAACTACTTTCACTTCAAATGTAATGGGTGCCTTAGCAGGCGGCATAACTTCAATATCGAACGGCAAATGTGTGTTGGCAGGTGGTGCCGTCTCGAACTTGAATGGGAGTGATGCAGTTATCTCGATATCTTTGGATGGATGAATCTGGACTATGATGGGATTAAGAGTGAATGATGGCTTCTTTGGGTTATCACCTTCTATGATTAACCTGATCGACCCCTCTGGGTCCCAATCCTCTTCTATCTCTATCATGTTGACAACCCTATGGTCCGGAAGCGGATTGTTTCGAACATTGGGAGCAGGTTCTTTTGCCTGGATGACCTTTTTATCGATCATAGACTGGATATTATCCTTCAATGAGAGACATTCATCAATTGTATGTGCCTTCATGCCGGAATGATATGCATAGGTTTTATTTGGGTTAACCTATTGGGATGGATTTCCATGGGTTACAGTAGGGATATGAGTGACATAACCAACAGATTTTAATCTTTCATACAGTTGGTTGATAGGTTCAGAAATGGCAGTGTATTATTTAGGAGGTCTACGATTAAAGTAGGGTTGAGGTATCAAAAAATTTTGGCGAGTAGGGGGCGATTGAAAGTAAGATGGCTGAGAGTTGTAGGTATGATAAATAGGAGTTGGTTGGGAATATCTGGGGGAAGTAGGCTGATATGTAGGCGGTGGAGAAGGTTGATATGTTGATGGAGGTGCTGACTGAGAGGTGGGCGAGGGTACTTGATAGGTGAGTGGGGAAGTTCTGTATACTAACGGGGATTAGGGTCCCTGTGCAACCATTACCATTCCTACATCTTTCTTCTTGGATATACCACCAGACTGCAAAGCTTTGTTGGTGGCCTATAGGGACTCAAAGTTAGTAACCATTCCACTCTTGATACCTTCTTCAATTCTCTCACCCAGGTTGATGATGTTAGGTATTTGTGGTTTTCAATCACCATTAACCTCTCATAATACTGCAGGTCTTGTGCTCGGACGAAGAATTTGTTCATTTGTTCTTCCTCTAGGGCAGGCCTGACCTTGGCTGCTTCAGATCTCCAACGAGCGGCATATTCACAAAAAGTTTCAGTGGGCTTCTTTTTAAGGTTCTGGATGTAGAACACGTCTGGTGCATTCTCCGTATTGAACCTGAACCGGTCCATGAAGTCTGATGCCATACTTACCCAGTCGGACCACTTCTTACGATTTTGGTTGATCTACCAAGATAAAGCATCTCCTGTGAGGCTCCTCATGAACAATTTCATGCGAATCTTCTCGTCTCTTCCTACTCCAACCAATTTATCACAATAGGTCCTCAGATGGACCTTGGGATCACATGTACCATCGAACATTTCAAACTTAGGAGGTTTGTAATCCTCCGGTATTTCAACATCGGGCTGTATGCAGAGATCTTCATAGTTCAACCCTACAATTCCCTTGCTTCCTTCAACGCCCTGAACTCGACTAGTCAGCTTCTTGATTTCCTCGACCAAATTCTTAATGAGCATATCCTTCTCACTGGATTCAAGTGTGTAAGAAATGTGTTGGGTGGAGTGAGGTAGAGTCTCCACGTATATGGAGTGTTTTGATGACCTGGTGTTTGAGCATAGAGGTGGTCACTTGTGGAGTCTTGTGGTTCAGGGATAATTAGTGGGGTATTTATTGGAGCGTGGAAAGTGTTATGTTGGTGCTGTGGTGGGATAATTTTTTTTCTGGTGGAGTTGTATGATGATGAGTTGTGGGAGGGTTCTGTTTGTTTGGGGTGTTCTGAGGAGGTATGGGATTTTGAATGACATCTGGGTTACTGAGTGAGAAGGATAAATTTGGCAAGTTCCGGACATGCTCAAGATCCCCTTGGAGTTTCAACAACCATTGCTCGAGTTGTAACATATCATCATTCTGAATTTGAGTACCTTGGTTGTCAAGAGCTTCTATTCATTCTACTAGCGTTGTGTTTTCCTGTCTGATGTTGCCCAAATCTTCCATTTTGCCTTTAAGTGGACTAGGAGGAGGAGGAGGACCCCTGGATCTTGTGTGATATGATGATGATGATGCCAGAATGCACGAACCAACCTTTAGGGAGGGGAATAATCAAAAGAGAAATAAAACAAAAATAAAAAGTAGCCAATTCAGTGAAGATCATGAGAAAAAATATTGCAGTATTTAAACACATAGTGCGGGAATAAGAGCGTGTCCTAATTTGGGAGCCTCGTTGTGCCCGAGGTAGGCCTAGCGATAAGTTGATTTTGGAGAACTTAGATGCAAAATGCCTCATTTCATTAATGTAAAATAGACGAGTCCAAAACGACACTAAAATAATGAGCAGGAAATAAAGTCACTAATGGCACTTGGCCTTATTACATTGGTGAAAGCAATGAAAAGGAAACCTAGACTACTTAGTCCCCAAAGGACCTTCCCCAGGATTGGTCTTCTTGGTTCTGTCAATCAGGTTCCCCAAGTCGTGCATGCCCAACAGCAGGTCTACCCTTGCTAGATGCCCTCCTTCATTTCCCTCAGCATTCTGGCAGTCGGCGACCCTTTTCCTTGTCTTTGCTTCTAGCTCCATCAGACCCTGCTCCAAATATTCCAACTTTTCACTAGATTTGATGGCCCTTTCCTTCCACTCATCGATCAGTTCCATATTAGTCTTGTGTTGCTCCAGATGCTCGGCCTCGGACTCACGAAGCCTTTTGCGCAGATTATTGTATTTCACCTGAGCCTCGGCCGCTTTGTCTATGACCATGTTTCTACCGATGCCCGGCTCAACTATCCCTGCTATGTTGTCTTGCAACCATGATAGGTACAAGCGTACATTCCCTGCGTGGTATCTATCGGGCTCGATGGTGTCCTTTTCTATGATAACCTTAAGATGCCATAGATGTTGAGCTTCACATTTGTACGGGATATCGTCGTCCTGAAAATCTGCCTTGTAATGACTCATTTTGGAGACTCGCGGTATAACTTGCTTTCTACCCACCTGTCTCATGACCTGATGGGAACATAGAAATATATGCCCCTTAAACCAATCAACACCAGATGCGGAGTGTCCCTCGATCTGATAATGAATTCACCGGTAGGGAACCGTTCGAACATCCATTGAACCTGGTCCTCGGTCAAATTAACAAAAAATTGAGCCCATTCTATAGCATTTTTCGGTTGAGCGAACCTATCAGGGATGTAGGTCATCCTCTTAGGGTGGTGGAAGGCTATATGATCATTCCACGCCCTTCGTGAAAATTCCTGACGATGTTGGCCTCTTTGGAGATGCTCCAATAACCAAAACCTGTAGTAGCAGATTACAAACCTCAAAGTGTTTGGCCCCCTTCTAGTAGTAGTCCAAGGCTCGGTATATGTCGGCTATGATCATAGGGACAATGGTATATGTTTGCCCTTCGATCCTTTCCATTAAGTTTTTGGCTACCATAGACAATCTAGTGTGAAACCGGTCTCCTTTACTTGGAAACACCATCAGACCCAGGAAGCAAACGACGAACACAAAAACCCTGCGGTGAATGTGACCCAGGGAAGTAATAGAGAACTCGTCGTGGAAGATACGATAGGATTTGCTATGGCCGTATCGTTCATAGAGATAATCAAAAGGTATGTAGGATTCTGTCAGGCTCTCTAAACCATCGTTCCTCTTCAAACCCATCAATTTTCAGGGAACCCCCTAGCAGCACGGTTCTCCGGTACCAACAAACCTAGACTATCCCAAGGTAAACCCGCAAAGCCTCCTATCTCCTTCAAGAGAGGGGTCATTTCTATGTTTCCAAAATGGAACACAGACCTTTCTCTATCCCAGAACATAGTGGCTACTTCGATCAACATGTTGTTTGGTTGAATATCCAATAAAGAGGGCAAGTTCCCGAGGACCCTCTTCACATGATCTTTGTCACTGGGTGAGAGGTCTTCCCACCAATCTAGCAATAGTGGTGGTATTCTTTGGACCATGCCGAACCTGGGGACTTCATGCCTCATTTTCTGTAAATAGATAGGTTAGACCCTTACCAACGCCAGACTCGGCTATTTATACAGTTATGATTAGAATGTAAGATTTAGTTCTCCAAATAAATGCACAGAACGTGATTGCATCCATTGGGATTATGAAAAACCCGGTGGACTTTTGGATAAGGCTGTCTTAAAGGGTTATTGTGCGGACGACACGCTAACCCGGATAGGTTTGACCATGATGCATGCACAATATAACAGAGTAAGGTTTCTATGGGGTTTTAGACTGGTACCCTCAAGCAGACAACTTGAGGGGGAAAGGCACGGAACCATCGACTGCACCGCTGATCGACTAGTTTTACCGCAAATAAGCCTTTCTAAATTTAGGGGTGGTATAAAATGGAAGGGCGCAAACACTCATCAAGCGTTGCTATAGGATTTGAATAGGCATGAGTGGAATATGATTTTGCGCATGATTATGCAACAATAAATGAGCAATAAAATCATGTTTTCATGTATTTGCCCTTTATGAAAGCGGTAAATACAACAGTTATAATTGAAAAAGCAGTTACGAAGGAAAACAAAAAGAAACATGTCAATTTTGATTCTGAAAGGAATAAATACTTGAAAGAGATAATCAATTAATGGAACAAAAAGGGGGGAAAGGGAAAGGTCGCTAGTATTAAAAAAGTAAAGACAAGTTCACAAATCAGTTCGAAATGGTAAAAGCCTAGATAAATCCCTAGCAGAGTCGTCATGCTGTCGCGCCCCCTCTCTTTACTCCCCTCTTCGGGTCGGTCAGGGTATTCAACATTATTGGGACAACTCGTTTCCTTTTGGGAAAGGGATAAGGAATTGAAGAGTCGCCACTTAACGATTTTAAGGTGCGTTAGGGCACCTATTAAGGGTCATAATAACACTAATTGAATAACCAGAGATTGGGTTAAGGGCTTGAAATTACTCCAAGGGAAGGTGTTAGGCACCCCTTAAAGTCCACAACTGTGGTTCCCAGCCAAACAAGCTTTGTGAATTTTAAAACAGGTAGCACATAAGCAAATAAAACATATAGGTAAACAAATAAAGATTTTGGGAAGATTCACAGTCTAAGCACACATATGTGCTAAAGTTTAAAAGATTTAAAGTCTAAGCACATATATAAGGTTTTCAAAGATTTACAGTCCAAGCACACAAGTAAAATTTTGAAAGAGTTATGATCTAAACACACATATGTAAGGGATAGGGGGGTCCTAGGTTGTTTATCCTATAGAATCACATTTGTACAATACCCGGCAATCAATCCTCAGAAGAGGAGCTACACGTTGTATTAGAGCCCCGGTCATCATATCCACATCTACCCTACCCTACCCCTTAGTGGTTATTAAAGCGAGTGTTATTCAACGATATCTATGCGTGCTGTTACCCCTCCCTTCTTAATGGACCTGGAGGAATTTAGGACATCTACCTATAGGCAGTTCTGGATAGACCCCTAAGGTTGAAAGAATAAAATACTAGGCGACAGGCAAGAATAGATAGGATTTGAATAGATAAAACAGGAAAAAGCAGTTAAGAGGCTCAGATTTACCTTCACAGATAATGCACATAAGCAGCACGTCTCAAACATAAACAAGGGCAGTATTATTAAGCAGGATCCTAAAACATGATGTCTAAGTGAAAATCAGAACACAGAAGATATGCAGCTTCAATTTTGTAAACACATAAGCAAGACCTAATCAGTTTGCCTATTGAGTATAAAACATGTTAACCATTAAACACAAAGCAACAGTCTTCCTGTTTTTAAAGTGATTAATTACCTAAGGCTTGCCTAGGCGTGGGATTGTGCATAATAACTACCAAAATTGTTTAAAAAAATAGTTCAGAAGTTGTTTTACCTAAAAGCATGTAGTTCTAGATGTTGCAAAATATAGGGATTATCACCAGTTTATTTAAAACAGGATGATCAAATATGAGACCGTCTTATGTTCTTTTTCATGCATCAGTAGTTTAACTAAGTGTGACTGGGCGAGATTCTAAAGCATGGTATATACTATGCATATAGAGATGCAGAATTCCTAAAGCATGATTTCTAAATGCTCAGGAAATTACAGCATAATTTCAGGATGTGCAGGAGCAACATTTTTATGTTGATGCTATTATTTAGCCTAGAAGCAGGATTTCTAAGTGATAAATAGGGTCAAATGAGATGTTGAAGCAGTAAACCTAAAACATGATATCTAACGCATGACATGCTTAGAATGTATTGGTCTTAAAAATGGATTCTAATGCACATATAGGAAATGTAAACCTAAGGCATGGTTTCTACCCCTTGATATTGATAACATATATAGCTACCCTCACCTTTTCACTAGCCATCCCCAATATATGTTTACGAGTAATTATTACAGACCAACTGAGTAAATTACATAAATAGATAAAGGAAAAGAAGAAGTTAAACTATAGGGAGCCTGAAAAATACGCCCAGATTCCCAGAACCTCAAGTGCTCAAATTCTTCATAGCCTTTCTCATATCCGGGTGTGTTAGAGTTTCCTAAGGACCTCAAGGGATCCCGGGCAGTGCTCACACCCAGATTTTATAACCATAATTGAGTAAGTGCAGTGTGGAAGGGCCATCCCCAGTGCACCAGAGATCAGAGGGATCTCATGGGAATCCCAAGGTAGTCATACACTGGAGGGGCAGAACCTAAGGACCTAAGAGTAGAGTGAGTGCTTGACATAGTTTTTGAAAAGGTTTTAATAGGAAAGGCAGCGTTTGGAAAAGGCTTAGTTGAAACAGTTTTATAAAATAGGAGAGTCGTTTAGTAAAAAACAGTTTGTTGACAAGAGTAAGACAATTAACAAACAGCAGACTAATCACAGCACAAACAGATTTAGCACATTGAAATCACAGTCCTTCATACAGGGGTGATGGGAATTGGGCAGACATACAGCACATAGTATACATGATCATAGAAGTTCTTGTAGGGGGTTTATGGGGATTAGGGGATAGCTAATGGTATCAACACAACATGAATTTCAGAATCAGCACAGAATCAGACAACTTAGGATACAAATTGCTTTGCAAAGAAAGGTTCACGCTAGAAAATAGGTAAACATGAGATAGAGCAGATCATATTGGGACATACTACAAGGGGGTAAGATATTGATAAGTATATTGATCCTAAAAGGGAGTGGGGCATAACATAATATGCTAGATGAACAATGATGTAGACATGTCAATTACATTTTGAACAACAAAACCACAGATCAAGAACATGACAAATTGAAGCAGTAACAGAAACATGTTGGTTTTGGGACTTGAATTGAAATCAGAACATACCAGTAAGGGGATAGTAAACATAAAGTGAAGGATAGGGGAGAACAGTAATTAGCGTTGGCTTGCAGCCAGCTAATTCAGAATGGTAGTAAGTAAGTAACAAAGAAAGAAAGAGAGCGAAAAAGCTTTGAGTATGAGAGAGAGCTTTTTGAACAAATGTGTTCGTGTGTTTTTAGTTCAGTGTCAGTGTCCTAGAAGTGAGAATGGAGGAGAGTATTTATAGAAGTTGAGAGCTAGACAGAATAAGGTAAAGAATCAACTAGGTAGCAATTAGGGAAAATTACAGATTTAATCATACATAAAATCACCCGAGTTTCCACCAATTAAGGGGTAGTCAACCAACGGTCAAGAGCAGGGCAGATAATTAAAGAAGGATATCAAGCAACCTTAGGTACAGAGTACGTAATTAGGGGTAAGTACAAAAGAGCTTAATTAAGGGAACACTTAGTAAGAGTCAGAAAATTTCACGGTTAACCAAAGATAAGGCAAGAAATAATTAACAATTATGAAAAATAGGGGAAATAACCAGAAATCAGCATACAGGTATTACCATAGCAAATCAATGAATCAAGGACTCGAAATAATACTGATTTTAAGGAAAACAACATAGGTTTCCATGAATAAACCAGTAGTCCAAGCATAAACATACAGGATCAGTCGAGAGTAGAATCACAAATCCTAATAAAGATATAATAGGGTAAAAAACACGGGACATCGAATTAAGCTAAAGGAAACTCATGAGAATCAAAGCATAGATCAAAAACAGTGCACAAGTAACACAGAAAACCCAGAATCGAAGCAAAGTATAAGAAAAAATAGAGTTTTAGCATAAATATACTAGGGTTTAGGAAAACTCAACATAAATCGGTCAAAAGCACATAAAACAGAAGATTAAACATTTAAAATCGAAAAAAATTTCGAGAAGATGATTTTCAGTAAACCCTAGTTAGGAAGAAATGAACAGACACTTGAAAATCATAAAATTTTCATAAAAACAAGCGAAAAAAAGTTCGATCCATCTCAGATCTGTACAGATCTGAGAAGTTCAAGAGATGAAAGTGGGTTTTCATAACAATAAACGGAAAACAGTTCGATCCATCTCAGATATGTACAGATCTGAGAAGTTCAAGATATGAAAGTAGGTTTTTCGTAAAAATAACAAGGAGATGAAGAGACCATCTTAGAGACCCACAGGTTTAGGCAAAAATAGAAAGATCTTACTCAAGATCGAGCCATGGCGGCTTGAAATAGGAAAGAACAGGCCAAAGGTGTGAGTGGACTGACCCTCGTCCCTTGAGGGCCTTAGATACAAGTAATATCGGCATAAGAGAGCCATGAGAGGCCTGAGGGTGGTGAGGAATCACCATGGTTGATGACAGATGAGAGACGGCGAGGTGAGAGTTAGGGTTAGGATAAGAGAGGATTTGGAGAGGAGAGTGAAGTGTAACGGCGGAGAGGGTGAGTGAAAATGAGAGGGTTTGGGGGGGGGGCTCATTTGGGTTTAATTATGGTAAGGGGGATCTGGACCGTTGATCAAATGATTAACAGCCGGGATTTAACAAGAATTTGGGTCGGGTTAGGTAGGGGTTTGGGCTTGGGTTATATTGGGCTAGTGTATCAGGTATTTGGGCTAGCTAGTTTAGGCAAAAATAAAAATAAAAATGGCTATTTGTTAAATACCCCAACTAAATAGATTAAAAATAATTTGTAAAATAATTACTAATTATAAAAAATGAATTTCATGTATAGAGATTTTTTAAAAATGGTTATTTAGTATTTGAAATACAAAAGACTAATTTCTGGTAAAAAATAATACAAAAATTATACGCATGGGCTACAATTGCAAAGTTATTGCAATTGTAGCCAAAAGGTGCCAAATTGGCTATTTATAGAATAATTTGGACTTAATAGGACCATAATAGTAATATTAAATCAAGAAAATAATTTGAAATCATTTGTGATGCAATTTTGTAATTATTTATTGGAATAAAATACTGGGAAAATTAATAAAATATGTAAAAAATTGTGAAAAAATACCAATTGATGCTAATGCATGATTTTGAAGACATATATGCATTTTGAAATATTTTTTAGGAAAAAATGGGTATCAACACTTGTGAGATTGGATATTTTGGAGTTTAGTCGGGTATTGGCTTGCGTGGTCTCCAGGTCTTCTCCTTATGACCGTATCATGGAGCGTCAGTATGATGACCCCCACCTGCTCGTTCTTCAGGGCAGGTTCCGGCGAGGTGATGCTAGGGATGTGACTAGTGGTGATGACGGCTTGTTGAGGATGCAGGGCCAGATATGTGTGCCTAATGGAGATGGGCTTTGCGAGTTGTTTCTTGAGGAGGCCCACAACTTGCGGTATTCCATCCATCCGGGTGCCGCGAAGATGTACTAGGATTTGAGACAGCTCTATTGGTGGAGGCGCATGAAGAAGGATATAATTGGGTTTGTAGCTCGGTGTCTCAACGGTCAACAGGCTAAGTATGAGCATCAGAGACCAGGTGGCTTGCTTCAAAGATTAGAGATCCCGGAGTGGAAGTGGGGGCGGATCACCATGGACTTTGTAGTTGGGCTCCCACCGACTTCGAGAAAGTTCGATGCTATTTGGGTTATTGTGGATCAGCTGACCATGTTTGTGCACTTCATTCCTATTGGTACTACTTATACTTCAGAGCGGTTGGCTGAGATTTACATTTGAGAGATTGTTCGTATGTATGGTGTCCCGGTTTCCATCATTTCAGATAGAGGTACTCAGTTCACATCGCAATTTTGGAGGGCCGTGCAGCGAGAGTTGGGTACTCGGGTTGAGTTGAGCACAGCGTTTCAACCTCACATGGACGGATAGTCTGAGCGCACTATTCAGATATTGGAGGACATGTTGCGATCTTGTGTCATTGACTTTGGGGATTCATGGGACCAGTTTTTGCCGCTCGCGAAGTTTGCATACAATAACAGTTATCAGTCGAGTATTCAGATGGATCCATACGAGGCTTTGTATGAGAGAAGGTGTAGATCTCTGGTAGGATGGTTTGAGACAGGCGAAGCTAGGCTCTTGGGTTTAGACTTGGTTCAGGCTCCATTAGATAAGGTGAAATTGATTCAGAAGAAGAAGGATGTGCGCAAGTGCGCGCCCGCAGGTGTGGAACCTGAGGTGCAGGTGCGGAAAAGGACTTTAGTGGTTTCCACAGGTGTGAATTCTTTTGCACAAATGCAGCACCACAGGTACGCATAATTAGCCCTAGGTGCGAAAGGTCTGGGCAGAAAATATAAAAAACCATTTTCAAGTCAGTTTTTGGAGCTTTGGAGTGATTTTGACAGGAGATTCAAGGGGTTTTCAGTGAGATAAATTGCTTGAGCTCTAATACTCCTATATATGGTGTTTTCCCATGGTTTTATCATTTAATCAGTGGAAATTAGGGGTGAAAATGAGGGATTAGGGCTTTGGGATTTTGGAGAGTTTGATTTGGGGATTTGAGGGACCAAATGATATCGGATTTTGATAAATTTTGTATGTACGGACTCGTGAATGAATGAGCTTTCAACTTTTGAAATTTTTATCAGATTTTGAGACGTGGGCCAGGGGACCGGGTTTGAACCCATTTTGGGTTTTGAGTCTATTTGGTAATTTTTCTTTCTGAATTCATTCCTTTAGCGTATATTGATAGTATTGTACTGGTTGTGAATATATTCAGAGCATTTGGAGGCTGAATCGAAGGGCAAGAGCATCGCGAAGTAGATATTTGATCGGTTTGAGGTAAATAACGGTTGTAAATCTAGTTCTGAGGGTATGAAACTCCAAATTATATGTCAAATGACTATTTGGAGGTGTTGCACATGCTAGGTGACGGGCATGTGGGCATGAATTTTGACTTGGTTCGTCCCGTATCAACTGTAAAGTTCAATCTTTTGCTGAAACTACATGATTCTTACGTGTTTTAGAAAGAAATTCTGAAAATCGGGTTGGATGCCATGTTTAGGACTCATACCAGTGTTGTTTGGACTCTTGGAGGTCTTTTCTTGCTGTCCTCTCATTTTTTTGATTGAAAATATATACTCAGTCATGTTTATACATATTTACTGCATAACTTAGTCTCTATTACTCTATTTTGATGCATCATATAAATGTTGTTTGGGCTGAATACTTTGATTTCTGAGAGCCCGAGAGGCTGGAGAGGTTATGACTCAGTGAGGCCGAGGGCCTGATTTGTGAGGATATTTATGTGATCGGGTTGCACGCCGCAGCATGTTGCATTGATTCTTCCATGATGGGCATTGATATAGCGTTTGGGCTAAAGGAGCCCCTCCGAAATCTGTACACACCCCTAGTGAGCGCAGGTACCTACTGAGTGCGAGTGCCGAGTGTTGAGTGATTGGGAGGCATGAGTGACTGTGAGGCAGGAGTGATTGTGATGTTTTCCCTAGGGGCTATATATGAGTGACTGTGAGGCATGAGTGATTGTGAGGTTTGCCCGAGGGGCTGTATATGATTTCATCCTTTTTCCTCAAATTTGCATTGAACCATTGTTTGAAAACTGTTGAAAGATATTTTTAAATGAGTTTACTGGAACTCCATTTAAACGAGCTGATTTGACTCAAACTATGGTTTTAAAGCATGCCGTATTTTACTAAGTTTTTGTGATATGAACTATACTTGCATTTTTGCTCGTCACTACTTCTCAGTGTTTATTTAATGTTGTTACTTACTGAGTTGGCGTATTCACATTACTCCCTACACCTTATATGTAGATCCAGGAATTTCTTGACATGGTAGTTGTTGCTGATTATTCCAATCGTGGTCCATCGGAGTTAGCAAGGTAGTTGTCTGGCGATCGCAGAACTTCTTTTCTCCCTCTTTATCTTCCCTTAGTTGTATTTGATTACTCCCAGACTATGTTAGTCTTGATATTATCAGACAGCTGTAGTAGTAGAGTCTTGCGGATCGGTACGGAGACGTCCGTACTTATCTTCGTGAGGCTGCAAAACCCTTAGGAAAAATCTCACATTCTTGAATTCTTGTCGTGCGAATCCATTGATTTTGGTAACTACACTTCTATTGTTTCATTCTCTCACAGATGGTGAGGACTCGCACTACCGGTCAGGAGGACCATCCACCAGTACCACCAGCCAGGGTCGCGAGAGGCCGAGGCCGTGGTAGGGGTACATCCCGCACAGCAGCCGGGGCAGTACCTGTAGACCCTCCAGTTGCTCCAAACCATGTCCCAGTTGCTGATGCCCCAGTAGGACCAGCTCAGGCACCACTTATGCCTATTGTGATTCCTGCCTTTCAGGAGACCCTGGCGCAAATTGTATCAGTATGTACTGGCCTTGCTCAGGCGGTCTCTATTTCTACGGCTGCATCTACTTCTCAGGCCGGGGGAGTCACTCAGACTCCCACCACCCACACAATGGAGCAGGTTGTTCAGGGACTCCAGACACCAGGGGCACCACCAGCCCAGCCGATTGCAGTTTCTCAGGACTATGTAGTTCATGTTATGCCAGAGGATGAGAATCATAGATTGGAGAGGTTTGGAAGACTCCGGCCTCCATCTTTTAGTGGTGCAGAGGGTGAGGATGCGCAGGTTTTCTTGGATAAGTGTCATAGGATGCTCCGTACAGCAGGTATTCTGGAGAACAGTGGGGTATCATTCACTACTTTCCACTTCTCTGGGGATGCATTCAGTTGGTGGGAGGCATACAAGAGGCGTAGGCCGGTTGGCACAGCACCCCTTACTTGGCAGCAGTTCTCCGTTCTCTTTCTGGAGAAGTTTGTACCCCAGTCCTGTAGAGAGGAGCTACTACAGACAATTTGAGCAGCTTCGACAGGGTGACATGTCTATGACACAATATGAGATGTGGTTTTTCGAGTTGGCCCGTCATGTAATATGGTTGGTTCGCACAGACCGAGAGAAGATCAGGAGGTTTATAGATGGCCTCGATTTTTAGCTTCGATTGCTTATGACCAGAGAGCGAGAGTGTATGGTGCTACTTTTGATGAGGTTGCCAATTTTTCTCGAAAGATTAAGATGGTTCGCGGTCAGGAGAGGGTTGAGAGGGAGGCCAAGAGGCCTCGTAGACAGGGTGGATTCAGTGGTGCTCCTTATGGGGGTCAGTTCCAGCATGGCAGAGGTCGTCCATTAAAGCATGCTCAGTTACCTCACCCAGTTCACCATAGTGCATCATCAGACCATGGTTATCACACTTCTCATCACGGTCACTAATTACTCAGTGCCCTCCCAGCCCAGAGTTCATCCGGTGCTCCATCAGTTCAGGGCTCCTCCATGCCAGGTTCTTCTTCCAGTTATACCGGTGCTAGGGGTTCCCTTCAATTCTCGTCCCCTGCACCAGGAGGTTATTTTGAGTGTGGGGATTTTGGTCATATGTGGAGGCAGTGCCTCGTTGTCATGGGGGTCCACCCCAGTAGACGAGTCAGCCATCGACTTCAGCACCAGTTACTTCACCACCCGCCCAATCATCTAGGGGTGGAGGTCAGTCAACTAGGGGTCGCCCTAGAGGGAGAGGTTGATCAGGTGTTGGTCAGGCCCATTTCTATGCACTCCCAGCCAGAACAGATGTTGTGATTACAGGTATTATTTAAGTTTGCCACCAAGATGCCTTGGTATTATTTGATCCTAGTTCCACATATTCATATGTTTCCTCATATTTTGCTCATTTTATGGATACGCGCCGTGAGTCTTTAGTTTCTTCTATTCATGTATCTACTCTTGTGGGTGATATATTGTTGTGGATAGCATGTATCAGTCATGTGTGGTGAATATTGGGGTCTGGAGACTCGAGTAGACCTTTTATTGCTTAGTATGGTCTACTTTGATATGATATTGGGTATGGATTGGTTATCTCCATGTCATGTTGTTCTAGATTGTCACGCAAAGACCATGACGTTGGCAATGCCAGGATTTCCGAGGGTTGAGTGGAGCGGTTCTGTAGATTATGTACCTAGTATGGTAATTTCGTACTTGAAGGCTCGGGGTCTTATCCTATTTGGATTTTGTGAGGGATGTTAGTGAAGAGACTCCTACCATTGATTATGTTCTGGTAGTACGTGATTTTCTGGATATGTTTCCTGCAGACCTCTCGGGCATGCCGCCTGATAGGGATATTGACTTTGGTATTGATTTGGTGTCGGGCACTCAGCCTATTTCTATTCCACCGTATCGTATGGCACCGGCGGAGTTGAAGGAGTTGAAAGAACAGCTTCAGGAACTCCTTGATAAGGGGTTTATTTGGCCTAGTGTGTCACCTTGGGGTGCACCGATTCTATTTGTGAAGAATAAGGATGGTTCCAAGAGAATGTGCATTGATTACAGGCAGTTGAACAAGGCCACAGTCAAGAACAAGTATCCTTTTCCTCGTATTGATGATTTATTTGACCACCATCAGGGAGTGAGGGTGTTCTCCGAGATTGATTTGAGGTCCGATTATCACCAGCTGAAGATTCGGGATTTTTATATTCTTAAGAGAGCTTTCAGGACCCGTTATGGCCATTATGAGTTCTGGGTGATGTCTTTTGGGCTGACCAATGTCGCAACAGTGTTCATGAATTTAATGAACAGTGTATTCCAGCCCTACTTGGACTCATTCGTTATTGTATTCATTGATAAAATCCTGGTGTAATCTCGTAGTCAGGATGAGCATGCTCAGCATTTGAGGATTGTATTACAAAGATTGAGGGAGGAGAAGTTTTATGCAAAGTTCTCCAAGTGTGAGTTTTGGCTCGGTTCAGTAGCATTTTTTGGGAACGTGGTGTCCAGTGAGGGTATTCTGTTGGATCCGAAGAAGATACAGGCGGTGCATAATTGGCCTAGACCATCCTCAGCCACGGAGATTAGGAGCTTTCTTTGTTTTGCGGGTTATTGTCGTCAATTTGTGGAGGGATTTTCATCTATTGCATCTCCCTTGACCAAATTGACCCAAAAGGGTGCTCCGTTCAGGTGGTCGGACGAGTGTGAGGAGAGCTTCCAAAAGCTCAAGACTACCTTTACTACAGCTCCAGTGTTAGTTCTGCCAAAACTTTCGGTTCTTATATCGTGTATTGTGATGCCTCGAGGATAGGCATTAGACATGTTTTGATTCAGGAGGGTAGGGTGATTGCCTATGCCTCGCACCAGTTGAAGACCCATGAGAAGAACTATCATGTCCATGATCTTGAGTTAGCAACCATTTTTCACGCCTTGAAGATTTGGTGTCATTATTTGTATAAGGTTCATTGTGAGATCTATACTGATCACCAGTGTCTGCAGCATCTGTTTAAGCAGAAGGATCTTAATTTTCGTCAGCGGAGATGGTTGGATCTTCTTAAGGACTATAATATCACTATTTCGTACCATCCGGGGAAGGCCAATGTGGTGGCCGATGCGTTGAGTCACCGGGCAGAGAGTTTGGGAACTTTAGCAAATCTTTCGGCAGCAGAGAGACCCTTGGAATTGGATGTTCAGGCCTTAGCAGGGCAGCTTGTGAGGTTGGATATTTTGGAGCCGAGTCGGGTATTGGCTTGCGTGGTCTCCATGTCTTCTCTTTATGAACGTATCAGGGAGCGTCAGTATGACGACCCCAACCTGCTCGTTCTTTAGGACAAGGTCCAGCGAGGTGATGCTAGGGATGTGACTATTGGTGATGACAGCGTGTTGAGGATGCAGGAACGGATATGTGTGTCTAATGTAGATGGGTTTCGCGAGTTGATTCTCGAGGAGGCCCACAGCTCGCGATGTTCCATCCATCTGGGTGTCGTGAAGATGTACCAGGATTTGAGACAGCTCTAATTGTGGAGGAGGATGAAGAAGGATATAGTAGGCATTGTAGCTCGCTGTCTCAACTATCAGCAGGTTAAGTATGAGCATCAGAGACCGGGTGGCTTGCTTAAGATATTAGAGATCAAGGAGTGGAAGTGGGAGAGGATCACCATGGACTTTGTAGTTGGGCTCCCACAGACTTCGAGAAAGTTCGATATTATTTGGGTTATTGTGGATCGGCTGACCAAGTCTGCACACTTCATTCCTGTTGGTACTACTTATACTTCAGAGCAGTTGGCTGAGATTTATATTCGAGAGATTGTTCGCCTGCATGGTGTCCCTGTTTCCATCATTTTAGATAGAGGTACTCAGTTCACACCGCAGTTTTGGAGGGCCATGCAGCGAGAGTTGGGTACTCAGGTTGAGTTGAGCACACTTTGTCACCCTCAGATGGACGGATAGTCCAAGCGCACTATTCGGATATTGGAGGACATGTTGCGCTCTTACAACAACAGTTATTAGTCGAGTATTCAGATGGCTCTGTATAAGGCTTTGTATGGGAGGAGTTGTAGATCTCTGGTAGGATGGTTTGAGCCGGGTGAGGCTAGGCTCTTGGGTACAGGCTTGGTTCAGGATACATTAGATAATGTGAAATGGATTCAGGAGCGACTTCGCACGGCTCAGTCTAGGCAGAAGAGCTATGCGGACAGGAGGGTCTGTGATGTGTCTTTTATGGTTGGGGAGAAGTTTTGCTGAAGGTATCACCCATGAAGAGTGTTATGAGGTTTGGGAAGAGGGGAAATTTGAGCCCCCGGTTCATTGGACCATTTGAGGTGCTACAGAGGATAGGGGAGGTGGCTTATAAGCTCGACTTGCCACCCAGTTTGACAAGTGTGCACCCGATATTTCATGTTTCCATGATCCAGAAGTATGTGGGCGATCCGTCCCATGTTTTGGACTTCAGCACGGTTCAGATGGACGGTGATATAATTTATGATGTGGAGCCGGTGGCTATCTTGGATCGGCATGTTTGAAAGTTGAGGTCAAAGGACATAGCTTCAATGAAGGTGCAGTGGAGAGGTCAGCCTATGGAGGAGGCCACCTAGGAGACCGAGTGGGAGATACGGAGCAGATATTCACACCTATTTGAGACTCCATGTATATTTATAGACTCGTTCGAGGACAAACATTTGTTTAAGAGGGGGAGGATGTAACGACCTAGCTGGTTGTTTCGAGAGTTATAGCCATGTTTCCCCCATTTATGTTTCTTTTTGTGTTCTACATCTGTTGTGTATTGTATCGGGTTGGTTGGTTCGGTTTCGGAGTGGTTTCGGAGTGGAATGAGACACTTAGTCTCCTATTTAGAAGCTTAAGTTGGAAAAATCGATCAGATGTTGACTTATGTGTAAACGATCTTGGATTTTGATTTTTATGGTTCGTTTAGCTCCATTAGGTTAGGAGCGTGTCTGGAATGTAATTTGGAGGTCCGTGATAGAATTAGGCTTGAATTGGCAAAAGTTGTAAATTTGGCGATTTTGGTCGGCATTGGAAAATTGATATCGGGGTCGAATGGAATTCCGAAAGTTAGAATAGGTTCGTAGTGTAATTCTTGACGTGTGTGTAAAATTTGAGGTCATTCAGACGTGGTTTGGTAGGTTTCGGCGTCGTTTGCGAAATTTGAAAGTTAGAAGTTCTTAGGCTTGAATCCGAGGGTAATTTGGTGTTTTGATGTTGTTTTGACTGTTTCAAGGGTTTGACTAAGTTTGTATGTTGTTATATGACTTGTTGGTATGATTGGTTGAGGTCCAAAGGGCCTTGGGAGTGTATCGGGTGGTTAACAGATCAATATTTGGTGTTGGGAGATAGCTGATTATGCTGGTGTTTGAGGTTGCTGGTGTTTTCCGCATCTGCGAAAGGGGAGCCGCAGGCACGAGGCCGCAGATGCGCATGGGAGTTTGTAGGCGAGATAATGCTGAGGCGGGCTGGGTTCGCAGGTGCGTAGGAGAGGTCGCATCTGCGAGCCCGCAGGTGCGATACTTGGGGCACAGAGGCGGAAGAAGGAGAATGGCCAGTTCCGCAGAAGCGGAAGGATGTGCACAGGTGCGCGCCCGCAGGTGCGGAACCTGGGGCGCAGGTGCGAAAATTAAGGGCTTTAGTGGTTTCTGTAGGTGCGGATGTTTATGCATCGATGCGGCACTGTAGGTGCGCATAATTAGCCGCAGGTGCAAAAGGCCTGGGCAGAAAATATAAAAAGGAGACTTCGCGAATTTTAGTTTATTTCCACCATTTTCATGTCGGTTTTTTGGATCTTTTGGAGTGATTTTGAAGGGAGATTCAAGGGGTTTTCAGTGAGGTAACTTGCTTGAGCTCTAATACTCCTATATATGGTGCTTTCCCGTGGTTTTATCATTTAATTAGTGGAAAATTAGGGGTGAAAATGAGGGGTTAGGGCTTGGGATTTTGAAGAGTTTGATTTGGGGATTTGAGGGACCAAATGATGTCGGATTTTGATAATTTTTGTATGTATGGAATCGTGAGTGAATGAGCTTTCAATTTTGTAATGTTTGTCGGATTTCGAGACGTGGGCCCGGGGGCCGAGTTTGAGCCGATTTTGGGTTTTGAGTCTAATTTGATAGTTTTTCTTGTGGAATTCATTCCTTTGGCGTATATTGATAGTATTGTACTGGTTCTGAAAACATTCAGAGCATTTGGAGGCCGAATCAAGGGGCAAGATCATCGCGGAGTAGAGATTTGATCGGTTTGAGGTAAATAACGGTTGTAAATCTAGTCCTGAGGGTATGAAACCCCGGATTTTTATGTCAAATGACTATTTTAAGGTGACGAACATGCTAGATGACGGGAGTGTGGGCGTGCACCGTTAGAGATTGTGACTTGGTTCGTCCAGTATCAACTGTAAAGTTGAATATTTTGTTGAAACTACATGCTTCTTACGTGTTTTAGAAAGAAATTCTGAAATTAGGTTGGATGCCATGTTTAGGCCTTATGCAGTGTTGTTTGGACCCTTGGAGGTCCTTTCTTGCTGTCCTCTCATTGTTTTTGATTGAAAATCTATACTCAGTCATGTTTATACTTTTTTACTGCACAACTCATTCTCTACTACTCTATTTTGATGCATCATATAAATGTTGTTTGGGCTAAATACTTTGATTTCTGAGAGGCTGGAGAGGTTATGAGTGAGTGAGTGAGGCGGAGGGTCTGATTTGTGAGGATATTTATGGGATCTGGATGCCTGCCGCAGCATATTTCATTGATTCTGCCATGATGAGCGTTGATATAGCGCTTGGGCTGAAAGAGCCCCTCCGGAGTCTGTACACACCCCCGGTGAGCGCAGGTACCTACTGAGTGCGAGTGTCGAGTGCTTACTGATTGAGTGACTGTGAGGCATGAGTGATTGTGACGTTTGCCCGAGGGGCTGTATATGAGTGATGTTTGCCCGAGGGGCTGAATATGATTTCATCATTTTTCCTCACATTTGCATTGAGTCTTTGTTTGAAAACTGTTGAAAGATGTTTTTAAATGATTTTACTGGAACTGGATTTAAACGAGCTGAGTTGACTCAAACTGTGGTTTTAAAACATGTCGTATTTTACTAAGTTTTTCTGATATGAACTATACTTGCATTTTTGCTCGTCACTACTTCTCCGTCTTTATTTACTGTTGTTACTTACTGAGTTGGCATACTCACGTTACTCTCTGCACCTTGTGTACAGATCCAGGTGTTTCTGGACACGGTAGCGGTTGCTGATTATTCCATTCATGGTCCATTGGAGTTAGCAAGGTAGTTGTCTGACAATCGCAGCCCTGCTTTTCTCCCTCTTTATCTTCCCTTAGTTGTATTTGATTAATCCCTTACTATGTTAGTCTTGATACTATTAGACAGCTGTAGTAGTTTCTCATGGCTAGTGACACCTCGATGTTGGGTTTTCTTTTCCCGCACTTTTGTTTTGATTTGAACTTCTTTACGAAGGTTTTATAACGAATAACTTTGAATTATCTCTTAAGAATGAAATACCGATTTGTTTTAGTAGTGGGTCGGCTTGCCTAGTACCACGATAGGCGCCATCACGACAGGGTTAGTTTTGGGTCGTGACATTTGGCAGCCTCTACGAGTCAATATGTGCAATATTAGTAGAAGAATTAATCCAAATAGTCGCTCACTTAATTTTTTAAACTAAAAAATAGTCGGCGAATGTAAAATATATAATTTGTGTATAATATATACATAAATATGTATAATTAATATATAATTAATGTATAATTTATATATATCAGATAGAGAAATAAACGTTGAATCTGACCGGCAATTTTTAACAATCCCATATTAGTAACCCATTTTGACCCTTGACCCATCTTTCAGGACCGATTACGTTAGGTACCGTCCAAAATAGGCAGGCTGGACGGACCACACTATTATGAGCCACATTTGGCACTGATTTACAAATTATAGGAAAAAATTTCGCAAATAGCCACTTCTCAACCTATAATCATTATTCGGGAAATTTAAAATTTCACAAGTGAAACTTCATCAAGATAATCTCCTGAAGTTTTACTTGTGCATCTTGAAACTACGGGTGAGCATAATTTGAGCACACTCGAAATCTAAATAGAAATTTCAATTTTTTGGATTTTTAGTTTGTATTTTTGGATAAGGGATTGAATTTTAGATTTAAGTTTAGAAAGATTGGATTTTGGATTGGATGTTGGATTTTGTACTTTGTATTTTTGGTTATTCGAAAATTCAAATCTTTTATAATTTTTATTTAGTCAATTATCCATATGTCAGTAGAAATAAGTCCAATACCCTACCCATTGTCAATTGTAAAGAACCCTATCCATTAGATATTATCTCATATATTTAATATCTCTGTTATATTTCCTTGATGAAGATTTTATTACATTAATACTTTATTTGGATGATTGTGGCAAAAATAAAGAAATTTCTACATAATTTAACATGAATATTTCATTTGAATGTTTATTTTTGTTAGAAGAAGAAACATTTCCACTTATAAGTTCAAAATCGAAAAATTCAAAATATTCAAATCGATTAACCAGAAATCAAATTTAAAATATTCGATCAAATTCAAGCTTATTTGAATTGAACTTGAATTATCATTTCTTCAATCTGAAAATTAAAAATTCAAACCAAATTTTCATATCAAATCCGAACGCACACCTCTGCTTGAAACTCCAAAAGTGTTTATTTCTCGCAAAACCATAAAGTGGTTGATGAGCGCTGTTATGTCTACCAAATTACACGATATACTTAGCTTTTTTCTTTGTCAAATTACACATGGCAATTACTAGTAATTTATTAGCCACGCACTTCCCTTACTTTTATAATTGCGTCAATCTCATCTTCATCAGTTTCTTGCAGTTTAATCTACTTTAATTATGAAATGGATAGTATAGCTAACCTTTTCATTTTCAAATGGTCATTAGTGTAAAACTAATCATTAAGATTCTTTAATTATTTGGCAGTTAGACGAGAATTTAAGATAAACAAAAAAAAGGTCTGTTCGATAATTAATCTACGCATTTGACGCGCTTTTATTTGAGTTAAATGTCCTGTGTGTCACATGAGACCATACAAAAACAGGTCATAATTTTTAATAACTGCTTGCATGAGATAGGAACATATTTTGTAATGTTAAACCACTTTCATGTAAAGTTATTACTTTTTAAAAGGAGATAACGGGTGTATTTGTTATAACGAAAAATATTTTTCTTAGAAAATAAATAGTAATTTTATTCATTTTTCGGTGTTTGGTACGCAAATTAAGGAAAATGACTTTTCAAGAGTATTCATAAATAATTTAAATATAATAAACCTGAAGCCATAAATTTTCGAACAAACAACCTTACGAACCCACAAATTTAATAAACTTCTGAACCGCTGCACTTTCGAAACCGCGAAATTTTGAACCCGTAAACTTTATAATTTCTAAACCCATAAATTTCCAAACACATAAACCTCCGAACTCATAACATTGGAACTTGTAAAATTTTGAACCTTTAAACCGAATAATAAAAAAACTAAATCAGAAAAATATATTAAAAAAAAAATTTTTCGGGGAGGGGGGAGGGAGGCAGAAAAACGAACAAANTGGGAGTGGGAGTGGGGGTGGGGGTGGTGGTTGTAACGACCCGGCCGGTCGTTTCGAGAGTTATAGCCCTGTTTCCCTCATTTCCGCCTCTTTTTTTTGTTATTCAGCTACATTGTGATAGACCGGGTTAGTTGGTTCGGGTCCGGAGTGGTTTCGGAGTCAATTGAGACACTTTGTCTCGTTATCAGAAGCATAAGTTGGAAAAGTCAATCGGATGTTGACGTATGTGTAAACAATATCGGGTTTGAATTTTGATGGTTCCGCCAGCTCCGTTAGGTGATTTTGGACTTTGGAGCGCGTCCGGAATGTAATTTGGCGGTTCGTAGTGAAATTAAGCTTAAATTGGCGAAAGTTGAAAAATTTTGCCATTTTGGTCGGCAGTGAAAAAATTGATATCGGGATCGGAATGGATTTCCAGAAGTTGGAGTAGGTTCGTGGTGTCATTTCTGACGTGTGTGTACAATTTGAGGTCATTCGGATGTTGTTTGATAGGTTTCGGTGTCGTTTGCGGAATTTGGAAGTTTAGAAGTTCTTAGGCTTGAATCTGAGGGTAATTTTGTATTTTGATATTGTTTTGAGTGATTCAAAAGTTCGACTAAGTTCGTACGATGTTATGGGACATGTTGGTATGTTTGGTTGAGGTCCCCAGGGCCTCGGGATGATTCCGGGTGGTTAACAGAAGGTTCGGAACTTGGAAAATGCAGCTGAAGCTGCTGTTACTTGTGTCTTCCGCACCTGCAGAGTGGAGCCGCAGGTGCGAGCCCGCAGAAGTTCTTGGGAGGTCGCGGAAGCGGGCAAGGCGGAGTTCGAATGGAACCGCAGGTGCGAGAAGGGGTCACATCTGCAAGCCCGCAGATGTGAGGCTGGAGGCGCAGATGCGGAAGTAAGCAAATTGGTTGTTTCTGCAGAAGCGGAGGGAATGCGCAGGTGCGAGACCTGGGACGCAGGTGCGGGGCCAGTATGTTAAGTGGGTTTCCGCAGAAGCGGAGCTTCAACCGTAGAAGTGACACCGCAGGTGCGGTTTCACTTAGCAGAATGTATAAATAGAGGATTTCGAGATTTTTCCTCATTTCCACAATTTTGAACACGAACTTTGGAGTTTTTGTGGTGATTTTTGAAGGGAATTAAAGGCTATTCACTGAGGTAACTTCCTTGAGCCTTATTATCCTTGGCTATGGTGTTTTCCCGTTGATTTTTCCCACCTTATTAGTGGGGTTTTGAAGTGAAAAATTGGGGGTTAGGGCTTGGGATTTTGGAGAGTGTAATTTGGGGATTTGAGAGACAAAATGATGTCGTATTTTGATAAATTTAGTATGGTTAGACTCATGAGTTAATTAGTAAATTTAGAGGTCGTTTCTTGTTGTCCTCTCATTATTATAGTTGATATTCCGTACTCATCCATGTTCATGCATTCTTACATCATAGCTCAGTCTTTGTTATTCTATTTGATGCATCATGTCAATGTCGTTTGGGCTGATTACTTTGATTTCTGAGAGCCTGAGAGACTGAGAGATTGATGACTGAGTGAGGCCGAGGTCCTGATTTGTGAGGACATTTATGGGATCGTGCTGCTCGCCGCACCATGTTGCATTGATTCTTCCATGATGGGCATTGATATAGAGTTTGGGCTAAAGGAGCCCCTCCGGAGTCTGTACACACCCCCAGTGAGTGCAGGTACCTACTGAGTGCGAGTGCCGAGTGCTGAGAAGATGTGAGGCATGAGTGATTGTGAGGTTGGAGTGATTGGGAGGACTGGGTGATGTTTGCCTGAGGGGCAGTATATGATTTCATTATTTATGCACATAATTGCTTTGAGTCCTTGTTTGAGAACTGTTGAAAGATATTTCTTGTTGACTTTACTTGAATTTGATTTAAACAAGCTGATTTGACTTAAATTGTGGATGTAAAGCATGCCACACTTTACTGAATTTTTGTGAAATGAATTGTACTTGCATTTAGCTCGTCACTACTTCTCGGTCCTTATTTACTTCTGTTGCTTATTGAGTTGGTGTTACTCACGTTGCTCCATGCACCTTGTGTGCAGATCCAAGCACTTCTGCCCATGGCAGCAGCTGTTGATAGTCCTGTAGCTGATCATTGGAAATAGCAAGGTAGTTAACTGGCGTTCGCAGCCTTACTTTCTTCTTCTCTATCTTTCCTTTAGTCGTATTTTAGATTTTCCAGACTTTGTTAGTCTTGTTATTGTCGGACCAGTTTTAGTAGTTGATCATGACTTAGTGACACCCCTATGTTTGGGGCTTTTCTTTCGGCGTTTCTATTTTTGAGTTATACTCTTGTTCTTTAATGAATTATGTTATACAAAAAGTCTTTTTGGCATATCTTTGAGTGAACTATTGTAAAAGTTGGATGGCCTAGTACCATCAATAGGCACCATCATGACAGGTTTGAGTTTAGGGTCGTGACAAGTTGGTATCAGAGCCTAGGTTACATAGGTCTCACGAGTCATGCTATCTGGTTTGTTCCCACGGACAGGGAGAGGAACAGGAGGTTTATTGATGGCCTCACTTTTCAGCTGCGACTGTTATGACCAGAGAGAGTGTCTGGCGCTACTTTTGATGAGGTTCTCGACATTTCACGGCAGATTGAGATGGTTCGCGGTCAGGAGAGGGTTGAGAGAGAGGTCAAGAGGCCTCGAGGACAGGGTGGATTTAGTGGTGCTCCTCATGGGGGTCAGTTCCAGCACGGTAGAGGTCGTCTATTCAGGCATGCTCAGACGGCCCGCCCAGTTTACTGTGGTGCATCATCGGGCCATAGTTCTCACAGTTCTCATCAGGGCCACTCATCACTCAATGCCCTCCCAGCCCATAGTTTGTACCGTGTTCCATTAGTTCAGGGCTCCTCTATGCCAGGTTCTTCTACCAGTTATCCCGATGCCCGGGGATCCCTTCAGTCCCCGTCATCGGCACCAGGGGAGTTATTTTGAGTGTTGGGAGTTTGGGCTTATGTGGAAGCAGTGTCCTCGTCGTCACAGAGGTCCATCTCAGCAGAGGAGTCAGCCTTAGACTTCAGCACCAGTTACTTCACCACCCGCCCAGTCATCTCGAGTAGAGGTCAGTCAGCTAGGGGTTGCCCTAGGGAGAGGCCGATAAGGTGGTGGTCAGCATCGTTTCTATGCACTCCCTGCCATACCAGATGCAGTGATTACATATATTGTTTCAGTTTGCCACCAGGATTCCTCGGTACTGTTTGACCCTGTTCCACTTATCCATATGTTTCCTTGTATTTCGCAAATTTTTTGGATATGCCCCGTGAGTCTTTAGTCTCATCTGTTCATGTATCTACTCCTATGAGCGATACTATTATTGTGGATCGTGTATATTGATCATGTGCGGTGTCTATTGGCGGTCTTGAGACCCGAGTGGACCTTTTGATGCTCAGTATGGTTGACTTCGATGTGATATCGGGTATGGATTGGCTGTCTCCATGTCATGTTGTTCTAGATTGTCACGCTAAGACCCTGACGTTGGCGATGCCGGGATTCCCGAGGGTTGAGTGGAGTGGTTCTATAGGCTATGTACGTAGTAGTGTGATTTCATATTTGAAGGCTCATCGTCTGGTTGAGAAGGGTTGTCTATCCTATTTGGCTTTCGTGAGGGTTGTTAGTACAAATACTCCTGCCATTGATTCTGTTCCGGTGGTACGTGATTTTTCGGATGTGTTTCCCGTAGACCTACCGGGCATGCCGCCTGACAGGGATATTGACTTTGGTATTGATTTGGTGTCGGGCACTTAGTCCATTTCTATTCCACCGTATCGTATGGCATCGGCGGAGTTGAAGGATTTGAAAGAACAGGTTTAGGAACTCCTTGATACGGGGTTTATTCAGCCTAGAGTGTCACCTTGGGGTGCACCGGTTCTATTTGTGAAGAAGAATGATGGTTCCATGAGGATGTGCATTGATTACAGGCAGTTGAACAAGGTCACAGTCAAGAACAAGTATCCTTTGCCCCGTATTGATGATCTATTTGACCAGCTTCATGAAACGAGGGTGTTATCTAAGATGGATTTGAGGTTCGGGTATCACTAGCAGAAGATTCGGGATTCGGATATTCTTAAGATAGATTTTAGGACTCGATATGGCCATTATGAGTTCTTAGTGATGTCTTTTGGGCTGACCAATGCCCCAGAAGCGTTCATGCATTTGATGAACAGTGTATTCTAGCCCTACTTGGACTCATTCGTTATTTTATTCATTGATGACATCCCGGTGTACTCCCGTAGCCAGGAGGATCATGCTCAGCATTTGAGGATTGTATTGCAGAGATTGAGGGAGGAGAAGCTTTATGTAAAGTTCTCCAAGTGTGATTTTTGACTCGGTTCAGTAGTATTCTTGGGGTACGTGGTGTCCAGTGAGGGTATTTGGGTGGATATTGTTGATACCCAATTTTTCCTCAAAATATTTTAAATTTGCATATATAGCTTCAAAATCATGTATCAATAGCAATTGATATTTTTCCACAATTTTCCTATATTTGTATTAATCTATCCAGCATTTTATTGCCAATAAATAATTATAAAATTACATTACAAATGATTTCAAAAGCATTTCTTGGTTTCATTAATTATTTTTGGTCCAATTAAGACCAAATTATTTCATAATTAGCCAAAGTGGTACCTTTTGGCTATAATTGCAATAACTTTGCAATTATAGTCCAATCATACAATTTTATACTATTTTTATCAAGAAATTAATCATTTGTATTTTTAAAATACTAAGTAATCATCTTAATTATTTTCTATGCATGAAATTAATTTTTATAATTAATAGCTATTTTTTATAAATTGTTTTAATTAATTTACATGTGGTATTTAACATATAGCCACCTTCATTTTATTTATAACCTAATTAAACCAGACCCAAGTCTGATAAAAACGGCCCAAATACCCCAAGCCCAATACACTATCCTACCCGAACCAATCCATTGTTTAATCTGGACCGTTGATCAATTTTAATCAACGGTTCGGATCTCCCCTTTCCTTAATTAACCCTAGAGACTACCCCCCCCCCCCCCTTCCCCTCTCATTTTGCTCTTTCACTCCGCTGTTACACATCTCTCAAACTCTCTCTACTAAACCTAACCTCTCATCGGTCGTCGACTTGCCGGTAACTATGGTGGTCTCACCACCATCCCAGCCTCCATAGCTCCTTCCCACACCGGGTTATTGCTTCCTTGAGGTCCTCAAAGGAACTAGAAGGCGGTTCACTCACCTCCCATGGTTTTCATGTCATTCTCAGGCCGTCCATGGCCATCTGAGTAAGATCCTCCCATCTCCGGCTAGAACCTGTGGTTTCTAAGCCAACTCTCTCTCTCTCTCTCTCTCTCTCTTTGGGTTCTCTCTCTGAAACCCTAATTTTAACACTGGATTTCTTAGATCTGCAACAGATCTGAGTCTATTCGAGTTGTCTTTACTCTTTTCTTAAAGTTTCTGATTTTTGCTGAAGCATCTCTTCATCTTTAAACTAGGGTTTCTTAACCTCTTTTCAAAAAATGATTCTTCTTCTGACTTTAGTGTTATCCTGTGATTTTCACTGTGTTTAAAAGATTTTTTTAAGTTTTTCCATCATATGATTTTATTATGTTGAAAACCCTAAGTTTCTTGGTTTAATCTTTGGGTTCTGAGTTCGTCTTTACTGTTCGTTCTTTCAACTTGTTAGCATGTTTGATTCTCATGAATCTGCTTTGATTAATCTGAGTATTTTGTGATTTCTACCCTATTATGTTTATTAGGGTTTCCGATTGTTGTTTCTTCCGCCTATATCATGTCTATTCTGTTAAGTCATACTATGTTCTATGCGAACCCCTAATTTTGTGTGATTTTCACCCTATTTGGCTTACTAGGGTTTCTGATTCTGCCTATTTCTGCCTATTATGTGCTTACCTCGCTAACTCTCAGAGGTTTATGTTTATCAGTACTATATTCCAGTTTGAATCCCTGATTCTATATGATATTTACTTTACCATGTCTATTAAGGTTCTAATTCTTGCCTTCTGTCTTGCTTATCATGTGTTTATTCTGTGCAATTTATGTTGATTCCCCCTAATCAGTACTATTTCCTATTTGAACCTTTGATTCCCTGTGATTGATACCTTTCACTAATCCCTTATGATGATTTCCCTGCTGATTTTCTGACCTTAGCTTATTTCTTGCCTTATTTTATGGTCGACTATGCTGTCAAATTAATTCTCATGTCATTTCCTTAATTAAAATCCTCTGAACCTAGCCTCAATTACATGTTCTATACTGGTACTGTGCTGAAATTATTTCCTTATTGTGTTATATTCCAGTCATATGGTATCTTTCCTTATTTATTGCATGTCTATTACCGTTCAAAGTTAACTCCTTAATTGAAGGGAGTACTTATATTGATCTTATGTTGATTGATTCTGATTCCCCAATCACTGCCTGACTTTGATTGTTACCTTATCCTACCTAGTTTCAAACTACTATATATGCTCTCTCTCATTGACACTAAACGGACGAACACATTAGTTCAAACTCTATCTCCTACACTCAAAGCTTCCTGCTCTCTTTCTGTGTCACTTATTATTAATCTGAGTTAGCCGACTGCAAGCCAAGGCTAACTATTGTGCTCTCCTGCCCCCTTCACCTTTGTGTTTACTGTCCCTTTACTGGTATTCTCTGATTTTCAATTTAAGTCCCAAAACCAATATGTTTCTTTTACTGCTTCAGTTTATCATGTTCCTGATATGTTTCTATCTATTGTTTTGTTGTTCAACATGCTATTGACCTCTTTGCATTATTGCTTCATCTAGTATGCTAATTATGTCTTAACTCTTTAGGATTAGCATGTTCTTATAAACTTGTAATCTGATTCAATTGACTCTATTCTATTTTGGTGCTTGTGTACTAGTAGCCTAGTTCTGGTATGCCTTATTGATTTGTTACCCTAAGTTGCCCTGATGCTATGCTCAATCATGTTTAGTGCTTCTATGTCCTCCCTGCTGCTATGAAATCCTATACTATGTCATCTCTCAATCCCATGAACCCCCCTAAGCACTTCTGATTCTGTGACTATGTTCTAATTAGCACTCCTGAATTCATGTCTCATTATTCACACTATTAGCTACCCCTTAATTTCAAGAGACTTGTGTTTATTATATGTGTATTATGTGTCCCCAGTCCCCAATTATCCATGCGTGAAGGGTTGTTATTTGAGTATTGCTGAACCTATTTGGACTCTGTGTTTGATTTGTTGTTCGTTTGATTTCACCACTCTTATCAAAATTGTTTTACTGCTAAACAACTCTCCTATTTTATACAACTACTGTAACTGAATCCCTTCTTTCAAATACTGTTTTCCTATTTAAACCCTTTTAAAAACTATGTCAAGCACTCTCACTCTACTCTTAGGTCCTTAGGTTCTGCCCCTCCAGTGTATGACTGCCTTAGGATTCTTGTGAGATCCCTCTAAACTCTGATGCACTGGGGCTGGCCCTTCCACACTGCACTTATTCAATTATGGTTATGAAATATGGGTGTGAGCACTGACCGGGATCCCTTGAGGTCCTTAGGGAACTCTGACACATCCGGATATGAGAAAGGCTATGAAACATTTGGGCACTTGAGGTTCTGGGAATCTGGGCCTGTTTTCAGGCTCCCTATAGTTTAACTTCTTCTTTTCCTTTATCTATTTATGTAATTTACTCAGCTGGTCTGTAATAATTATTTGTAAACAGATATTGGGGAGGGCTAGTGAAGTGGGGAGGGTAGCCATATAGTTCTGTTAACATCATCGGGTAGAAATCATGTTTTAAGCTTTACATTGTTTCTATCTGCATTAGAATCCATGTTTTAGGACCAGCACGTTCATTCAAACCATGCCAAGCATGCACTAGATACCATGTTCCTAGGATTTCATGTCTACTGTTTTAGCATCTCATCCATGCTTTATTTTTATCGCTTAGAAATCCTGCTCCTAGGACAATAAACAACGTTAACATAAAAGTTGTTACTCCTGTGCATTCAAAATCATGCCCCAATCATCTTGTAACTCTTTGAGCATTTTAGAAATCATGCTTTAGGAATCCTGTGCATCCTGAAATTATGTCTTAGTCATCCTGCATTTATATGTGCATATTAGATACCGTGCTCTAGGATTTCACTTATATCTGCTTAACCACGCCTAGTTTAACTACTGACTCACGAAAAGGTAGAAATAGCGTCACATCTAATTGTCTTGCTCTTAATAAAACTAGTAACAATCTCTACATAATCGTATCATCTAGAACAACGTGCTTTTAGGTAAAACAACTTCTGAACTGTTTTTAACAATTCTGGTAATTACTACGCATAACCCCACGCCTAGGAAAGACTTAGGTAATCAATCTCTTAAAAAATGAATACCTTTTACTGTCTAAAGGCTAACAGGTTTTAAAATCAGTAGGCAAATTGATTAGGTCCTTGCTATTGAGTTTATAAATAAAGCTGCATACTTATGTGCATTGATATTTACTTAGATATCCTGTCTTAGGATTCTATCTAATAAAAATGCCTCTTGTTTGTGTTTGAGACATGCTGCTTATGTGCATTATATGTGGAGGTAAGTCTGAGCCTTTTAACTGCTTTTTCTTGCATTTATTTGTAAAGTTCTATTTGTTCTTTCCTGTCGCTAAGAATTTATCTTTTTAACCTTAGGGGTTTTGTCTAGAACTGCCTATATTTAGAGGTCCTAAATTCCTCCAACTCCATTAAGAAGGGACGGGTAACAGCACTCATAGAGGTCATTAAATAAACTCGCTTAATAACCACTAAGGGGTGGGAAGGGTAGACATGGATATGATATCCGGTGCGCTAATGCCACGTCTAGCCCCTATTTTGAGGAGTGGTTACTGGGCATTGTACTGATGTGATCCTATAGGATAAACAACCTAGGAGCCCCCCCCCCTCCCCCATATTGTAAAACCTCCGAAATTTTGTATATGTGCTTAGCCTTTAAATATTTTAAACTTAAGCACATATGTGTGCTTGGACTGCAAATCTTCTCAAAACCTTCATCTATTTACCTATGTGTTTATTGCTTATATGCTATCTGTTCACAAAGTTTTTTGGGCCGGGAATCACAGTTGTGGACTACGAGGGGTGCCTAATACCTTCCCCTTGAAGTAATTACAAGCCCTTACCCTATCTCTGGTTTATCTAATCTTTGTTTGTAAATAACCTTTAGTAAGTGCCCTAACGCACCTTAAAATCGTTAAGTGACGACTCTTCAATTCCTTATCCCTTTCCCAAAAGGAAACGAGTTGTCCCAATAATGTCGAATACCCTGACCGATTCGAAAGGGGAGGAAAGAGGGGGGCGCAACAGATATGAAGAAGATAGAGGTGGTGCAGAGTTTTCCTAGACCATCCTCAACCACGGAGATTAGGAACTTTCTTGGTTTGGCGAGCTATTATCGTCGCTTTGTGGAGGGATTTTCATCGATTGCATCGCCCTTGACCAAATTGACCCAAAAGGGTGCTCCATTGAGGTGGTCAAATGAGTGTGAGGAGAGCTTTCAGAAGCTCAAGACTACTTTGACCATAGCTCCAGTGTTCGTTCTGCCATCAGCTTCAGGTTCTTACACCGTTAATTGTGATGCCTCCAGGATAAGTATTGGATGTATTCTGATGCAGGAGGGTAGGGTGATTGCCTGTGCCTCGTGTCAGTTGAAGACTCATGAGAAGAGATATCATGTCCATGATTTTGAGTTAGCAGCCATTGTTCACACCTTAAAGATTTGGCGTCATTATTCGTACGGGGTTCATTGTGAGATCTATACTGATCACCGGAGTCTTCAGTATCTGTTTAAGCAGAAGGAACTTAATTTTCATCAACGAAGATGGTTGGAACCTCTTAAGGACTATATTATCACTATTTTGTACCATCCGGGGAAGGCCAATATGGTGGCTGATGCTTTGAGTCGTCGGGCAGAGAGTTTGGGAAGTTTAGCATATCTTTCGACAGTAGAGAGATTGTTGGCATTGGATATTCAGGACTTAGCGGGCCAGCTTGTTAGATTGATATTTCATAGTCGAGTCGGGTATTGTTGCGCGGTCTCCAGGTCTTCTCTTTATGAACGTATCAGGGAGCGTCAGTATGATGACTCCCACCTGCTCGTTCTTCAGGACAAGGTTCAACGAGGTGATGCTAGGGATGTGACTATTGGTTATGATGGCATGTTGAGGATGTAGGGATGGATATGTGTGCTTTAATGTATATGGGCTTCGAGAGTTGATTCTTGAGGAGGCCCACAGCTCGCGGTATTCCATCTATCCGGGTGCCGCGAAGATGTACCAGGAATTGAGACAGCACTATTGGTGGAGGCGGATGAAGAATGATATAGTTGGGTTTGTGGATCGGTGACTCAACTGTCAGCAGGTTAAGTATGAACATCAGAGACCGGGTGTCTTTCTTCAGAGGTTAGAGATTCCAGAGTGGAAGTGGGTGCGGATCACCATGGACTTCGTAATTTGGCTCCTACAAATTTCGAGGAAGTTCGATGCTATTTGGGTTATTGTGGATCGGCTGACCAAGTTCGCGCACTTCATTACAGTTGGTACTACTTACTCTTCAGAGCGGTTGGCTGAGATTTACATCCGAGTGATTGTTCACCTGCATGATGTCCCAGTTTCAATCATCTCAAATAGGGGTAGTCAGTTTACATCGCAGTTTTGGAGGGCCGTGCAATGAGAGTTGGGTACTCAGGTTGAGTTGAGCACACCTTTCACCCTCATACGGACGGACAGTCTAAGATCACTATCCAGATATTGGATGACATGTTACGCGCTTGTGTTATTGACTTTGGGGGTTCATGGGATCAGTTTCTGCCTCTCGCAGAGTTTACATATAACAACAGTTATCAATCGAGCATTCAGATGGCTCTGTACGAGGCTTTATATGGGAAGAGGTGTAGATATCCAGTTGGATGGTTTGATCCAGGTGATGCTAGGCTCTTGGGTACAGACTTGGTCCAGGATGTATTAGACAAGGTGAAATTGATTCAGGAGCGGCTTCGCATGACGTAGTCTAGGCAGAAGAGCTATGCGGACAGGAAGGTCCGTGATGTGTATTTCATGGTCGGGGAGAAGGTTTGCTGAAGGTATCACCCATGAAGGGTTTTATGAGGTTTGGGAAGAAGGACAAGTTGAGCCCCCGGTTCATTGGGCCTTTTGAGGTGCTTCAGAGGATAAGGGAGGTGGCTTATAAGCTTTCCTTGCCACCCAGCTTGTCGAGTGTGCATCCAGGGTTTCACGTTTCTATGCTCCAGAAGCATATTGGCGATCCGTCCCATGTTTTGGACTTCAGCACGGTTACGTTGGATGGTATAATGTGGAGCCAGTGGCCATGTTGGATTTGCATGTTCGAAAGTTGAGGTCAAAGGATATAGCTTCAATGAAGGTGCAATGGAGAGGTCAGCCTGTGGAGGAGGCCACCTTGGAGACCAAGTGGGAGATGCGGAGTAGATATCCACACCTATTTGAGACCCAAGTAAGTTTCTAGACCCGTTCGAGGATGAACGTTTGTTTGAGAGGGGAAGGATGTAATGACCCAGCCGGTCGTTTCGAAATTTATAGTCATGTTTCCCCCCATTTCTGCCTCTTTTGGTGTTATTCAACTACATTGTGATAGACCGAGTTTGTTGGTTCGGGTCCGGAGTGGTTTCGGAGTGAATTGAGACACTTAGTCTCTTTATTAGAAGCTTAGGTTGAAAAAGTCAACCGGATGTTGACCTATGTGTAAACGATATCGAATTTGAATTTTTATGGTTCTGTTATCTCCATTAGGTGATTTTGGACTCACGAGCGCGTCCGGAAGGTGATTTGGAGGTACGTAGTGGAATTAGGCTTGAATTGGCGAAAGTTGAAAATTTTGGCGATTTTGGTCGGTAGTGGAAAATATGATATCGAGGTCGGAATGGATTTCCGGAAGTTGGAGTAGGTTCGTGGTGTCATTTGAGACGCGTGTGTAAAATTTAAGTTCATTCGGACGTGGTTTGATAGGTTTCGGCGTCGTTTATAGAATTTGAAAGTTTAGAAGTTCTTAGGCTTGAATCTGAAGGTAATTTGGTGTTTTGATGTTATTTTGAGTGATTCGAAGATTCGACTAAGTTCGCATGATGTTATGGGACGTGTTGGTATGTTTGGTTGAGATCCTGAGTTCCTCGAGGTGATTTTGGGTGGTTAACGGAAGGTTTGGAACTTGGACAATGCAGTTGAAGCTGTTGCTACTAGTGTCTTCCGCACTTGCGGAGTGGGAGCCGCAGATGCGATCCCGCAGAAGTGCTTGGGAGGTTGCAGATGCGGGCAAGGCGGAGTTGGACTGGAACAGCAGGTGCAAGAAGGGGGTCGCATCTGCGAGCCCGCATATGCAAGGCTGGGGGAGCAGATACAGAAGTGAGGAAATTGGCTGGTTCTGCAGAAGCAGAGGGAATGCGCAGGTGCGCGTCTGTAGGTGCGAGAGTTGGGATGCAGGTGCGGGGCCAATACGTTAAGTGGGTTTCCGCAGAAGTGGAGCTTCAACCCCAGAAGCGGCACCACAGGTGCGGTTAAAAGACTGCAAGTATGGTTTCACTGGGCAGAATGTATAAATAGAGGACTTCAAGATTTTTCCTCATTTCCACAATTTTGAACATGGACTTTGGAGATTTTGAGGTAATGTTTGAAAGGGATTCAAGTCTATTCACTGATGTAAGTTCCTTGAGCTTTATTATCCTTAGCTATGGTGTTTTCCCATTGATTTCCCACCTAATTAGTGGGGTTTGAAGTGAAAATTGGGGGTTAGGGCTTGGGATTTTGGAGAGTGTAATTTGGGGATTTGAGATATCAAATGATGTCTTATTTTCATAAATTTATTATGGTTAGACTCGTGAGTGAATGAGCTTTCGGGTTTTGTGACATTTATCGGATTTCGAGACGTAGGCCCGGGGGCCGGGTTTGAGTAGATTTCGTATTTTAGCTCTAATTTAGTAGTTTTCTCGTGGGATTGATCCCTTTAGCCTTTATTGATTGTGTTGTATTACTTGTGGCTAGATTCGGGGAACTTGGAGGCCGAATCGAGAGGCAAGAGCATTGCGGAATAGGAATTTTCTCGGATTGAGGTAAGTAATGGTTGTAAATCTGGTCTTGAGGGTATGAACCCCGGATTTTTGTGTCATGTGACTATTTTGAGGTGACGTACGTTCTAGGTGATGGGCGTATGGGCGTACACCGATAGGGATTGTGACTTGGTTCGTCCCGTAGAAACTGTAAAGTTGAACAACCTTGTAACACCCCGTACGTTTGGATTAGATGTGGATATGTTAAATGGGTGTTAATTGGATATTTTAGACATATAAAGTCCTATTGGGATGAGTATGGGTGAAAATAGTTATTTCAAAATCAAGATGGAAAGTGAGGTGCATAAGATTCGACAAAATCGACTAAGTTTACAGAAGGTCCGTCTTCCAGCAGAGTTTAGTGAAAATGTGTAACAAATTTGAGAAAACTCAAAACATAAAAGTTGTAGGCCGCTGAAATATATTTCCAACAATATATTGTGGAGACCAAACGAATCTCTGTGCAAAAAGTTATATACGTTTTACATAATAGTGCATAATCTTCGCGCCCAGTCCGCGCCGCGACCGCGCATATGTGGCAGTGTTCCTTCCATTTTCCGCGTCAGTCTTACAGGTGCGCGGGAGCGCACTTGGGGAGTCATTTTTAAATCCCTATTTCGTCCCCCACAACCCAAAAAAGATAAAAACTTGCTCTAGAAAGGGGAACTCTAAAAAACCTAACTCATTAAGGGTCCTTCCACCACCCAAGGTAAGTTCTAATGGTGATTCTATGTTAATTTAATTTTCCAACATCTTATTAACATGGGTAAACCCTCCATATCATTAGATATTCGATTGGGACATCATTGTTGAGAGAAAGAACCCTAGAACTCGAATTCAAGGGGAGTGAACTTCAAAGAGGTAATGTATTCACCCTCTAATTGATTCTAGCATTGGTTTAATGATTATAGACCCTAGTTCATGAGATATCAGTTGATGGGTTTGATAGAAAAGCATGAACAGTTATAGGTTTGGGTTGTTGATTGTTGATTATTGGTTAAGGTTATTGCTTACCTTTTGGGTGATAAAGAATGGTATTGATTATAGCTATTTGAGGCTTTTAAAATTTATCTAGGAGCAAGAGAATGGGTTATTGGGTGTAGAAACACCATTAATAGAGAATATGAAGCTTTATGCCACCAAGTGTTTGGTAAAATGCTTAAGTGACCAAAACATGACTATTGTTGCTAATTTGGAATCCCTTTGACTTGTATTGATATAGATTAAAGTTGAAAGGGTTGGAGAATGTTGTATTATGCTCAAGAGCAGGAAGTTAAAGTATATGAGGTTAACTCCTATGTTTGGGAATGTTAATGATTCTCCCTACACTATGTTTCTTTTACGACGTTACTAATTGCCTCAGAAATATAGTTAAGCCTAGTTCCTTGAATAGTTTCGGAACTTCTATTCTCTAGCTTCATAACTCGTTCATGACTTTCATTCTGAACGTTGTGAAATCAGTGCGTAATCAATAGAGACTTGGGTTTGATGCTCATGAGTCTCAATCTAGATTACTCAGCATGTCATAAACAGTTGAAGTGTTTTTTTTTTGGCAATCCACTAGGCAGTGCCTAGGGCTAGTTTTTATAAATAATCAAAAGTAATAAAATAGAGTAGCATGTTGTAACTAGGAGTAAGACAGTAAGAGATGAACATAAATTAATTATTATCATTTTTGAGCATGAGATACCCAATAATGATATTACATAATGATATGCTACTAAAATTAAATAACAAGTCTAAAATCCATTGGCTTCGATCATGCAACAAATTAGCCCTTGAAGTCCATAGATCCCTGTCTGATTGATAAGAGCACATATCCTTTGCACTGACCATTTTCGTTGATTGCATGCGTAGCCCAAAGTGAATAGAAGTCTCTTCTTGCACATATAGCCCAATTCTCCTTTCAAATTTGGCACTACCCAAGTGTATATGCATTGAGACCCAACTTGATGCTCGTGTACTGCCTTTTCCAGTGTTGTCCACGTATACATATCAAAATTATGTACAAAGCGAGGATTGAGTTGTGTTGATGCTGCCATTAATATTGAAATACAACATTGTCCATATATGCTCATTTGCGCTGAAAAAAACCTCCAGTTTGTTATTGGTGAGTCCATAGAGTTGCTCAAAGAGTGCCTTGTCGAGTGTTCTGCCCAAAATTGCACGATCATGTAGTTTTCATGTGTCATTTCGTGTGCATTTCTTGCCTTTTAAACAACTATATTTACATGGTTTTACATTTGGGATATAGAAAGTTTATTCTGCATTGAGATAATGTGTCTCAACATAGCCATCTGCCTCAAAACTCTTTGCCAAAACCATGTGTTTACTTCGCCTGTCCTGCAAAAAAACTGGGCATCAAAGTTGCCCCTTCCTTTTAACGCTGCTATGATTATGCTTATGCTTATGCTTATTCTTATCCATGATTCCCCCTCAATAGGTTGATTAAAAAGTACTAATACCACCATTAGAAGGTTTGTCAATGAATAAGTCATAGGTACAGTAACGTTTCCTGCAAAAAAGAACACGATGTTAGATAAAACAGTAATCTCCATGATCTCCTCCCTAAGGATTTGATCATAGAAGATTACTATATGATCCTCATGACCATTGTGTTTTATATCAAAATTTTCCTGGTCCCTGTATGTGTAGCTGCCCCAGGTGAGACATTTTTCTTTTTGATCCATGAATTACTCACTTTCACACGCACCTTTACTAGTATCAGTGTGGTCCAGTGTTTAAGACATCTAAACCACCCTATTTCAATCGCGTGTGCGTATGATTTCCTTAGCTTTTTTGGTTGAGTTCTTATTGAACTAGCTTCTTGTATCCATTTTTATTTACCATATGTTTTTCTTTGATTCCCTAACACCCATAGTGCTCCCATAAATGGTTCCAAAATCCAGTTGCTTATCATAGGATTTCTGGGCAGCATCATGATCAGTTGGGTGTTTTTCTTTGCCTCTTTTCTTATGCCTACCTCCAATTCCCTACCAGTGGAATGATTACTATGTACTGATACCACCAACTGGAAGTTCCTTGAAGAATAGGGCATAGTTACAGTACCTTTCTCTTAAAAAAAGAACACATAGTTAGTCCTAAAAAAGATCAACATATCCTCATCCCATAGGTTTTGAATATGCTGATCAAATGATGTCTCCTGCAGAATTGGTATATCTTTTTTATCTAAGACATCACAATTGTCATATTCATCATTACTTATCCCTCTCCATATTCCAGTGATCCCTAACCCACGTTGCCCAATTCTCTTAGGCTTTCTGGGCAACACCCTCTTGACTTTTTTCTTTGTAGTGATATCCATCCTTCTATGTTTATCTTGATGAATTCGTATTGATTCCACTTCTTGTGACCATGCTATGCTCCCAGTCCTTTGTATCTGATCCCATAACACCCTTTACGATCCCAGAACCTGTCCCAAACTCCAGGTGCTAATACTGTTGTGCAAACTGGTGCACTATATTGTGAAACTCCTTGTTCCTATGATTGTTCCCTTCTCCAACTCCCTTCCAGCGGAATTAGTACTAGGTACTGATACCACTAACTAGAAATTCCTTGAATAATAGGGCATAGTTACAGTAACTTTCCCTGCAAAATAAAACACAAAGTTAGTGAAAAGAATGATCTTCATATCCTCCTCCCTTAGGATTTGGATATGTTGATCAAACTTATACTCCTGCCTTCCATTTTCCCTTATATCTTCTCTTCTCAATTCTTGGCTACTTTGACCCTTAGATATGGACATTGCAACTTGTCTTCATTCACTATTCTCCTACTACTTAAGTCAATTTCCCAAAACTCTTAGCAGAATATGTCTCCAAAGTCAAGAGCATAGTTGGCAAGATGATCAGCCAACTTATTTCCTTCTCTAAAAATGTGAGACACCACATAATTGGTACCTTCAATCAGATGCATAATCTCCTCTACTTCATCAGCTATACACCAAGGTGGTTATCACTCACCAGTGATGATTTTCATCATTAGCATTGAATTTGTTAGGATGCTCACTTGTGCATACTGCGGTAATTTGCAGAATTTCAGTGCTTCTACTATAGCCACCGCTTCTGCCACGGTATTTGTAGTCATGAATTTCTTCCCCTACTGCCAATATAATGTCACCTTGTTCATCTCTTATACAATAACCAATTGAGCTTCTCCCTGGGTTCCCCCTTGATGCCCCATCAGTGCTAACTTTAAGCCACCCTTCACTTGGAAATTCCCATAACACTATATCCACCCTGAGCTTTGGTGTGTAGTTCTCCATCATGGTTAGTATGTCATGCCATCTGTGAGGTACAATACCTATTCCTGACTTTCTTACTTTCACTAAGGCTTGCATTGTATATGAGACTTGGTAGATCACTCTACTTGTTGATATTGTATCCCCATATTTCATGTTATTCCTTCTCTTCCAAAGTTCCCAAACAATGCATGTTGGTAGTGCTTGCATAATAGATTTAATTCTGGTGCACACATCTGCAGTCCAACACTTAATAATTTCCTGATGCATAGTTAGTCCCTGCAATCCAATTCCAGCCCTTGTGAGAAAATATCTCCACACAATTCTTGTAGTATCTGCTTTGAAAAATAAGTGCTGCAAGGTTTCTTCTTTTGGTTCTATGCAACACCAGCATTTTGATGCCATCAAGTAACTTATTCTCCTCATGAAGTCGTCTAATGGTAGTTTCCCTTTCCAAACTTTCCACATGAAGAATGCAATTTTAAATGGAAGTCCTTTTACCCAAATCTTCTTGAATGTCACTCTTGATTCATCTCTTCTTCTCAAGTAGTCCCAGGCAGTCTTTACGCTGAAAAAGCCTCTTGGTTCCAACATCCAGTATGGTACATCAAGTATATTTTGAACTGAGGGTGGCTTGATCTTTTCCACAATGTGAAAAGCAAGGTCTTCTGACAGTACCTCTAGCAACCTATCCACATTCCATGATCCATCCTCCACCACATCGTACACATTATGCACTGTTTCATCAATCCTAAAATCTTGAGGGACGTTGAAGTATAAAGCCCCCAAACTTGTCCAATTGTCGAACCAGAATAAAGATGATCCTATTTTTGGATGCCAAGCTATTTGATGATCGATTAGATCCCTGCACTCAATTATTTTTCTCCATATTTGTAATCCTTTTCTCCATGGCACTATGACTGAGTTTAATTTCTTACAATACTTTTGACTCATAAATAAGCTCCACAGACTTGGCTTTGTTCAGTAGTTCCACCACAGTTTAGAGAACAAAGCCTTTGAGACATCATGAAGGGATCTGAAGCCCATCCCTCCCTCTTCCACTGACATACATAAAGTATTCCAAGATGCCCAGTGACTGCTAGTACCCCCTATAGTGCTGCTCCAAAAGAACTGGGCAAATATTTTGTGCAATCTGTTGATCACATAGTTTGGAGGATTAATTGTTGATAGCAAATGCATTGGCATGATCTGTAGTACATGAGCTATTAAGACAGCTCTGCCACCAATGGACAATAGCTTCCCCTTCCATGTTGTACCATAGCCATTATCTTTGTAATTAACCCTTGGTAGTAGTCCAACTTCCTCCTAGAGTATAAAATGGGACAGCCTAGGTAGATATTGGAAATTCCTGCCTCTTAATTCCAGTAATTTTCTCAACTTTATACCCTACCTCTTCGTCTGTGAGATGGTGCAAATATAGTGCAGATTTTATCTTGTTCACTAGCTACCCTAATGCTGCCTCATAATCACACAGTACCTCCATGATCAGCTGTAAAGATGTAGCATTTGATGAAGAAAATATGATTGTGTCATCTGCATATTCTAGGTGGTTTATCTTTGGACTCTACTTGGGAAGTCCAAAGCCACAGAAGTATAGATTCAGATGCAAGGCATTTAGGCCCCTCGACAGTGCTTCTACAGCTAGGATAAACAAGGTAGGGAACAATGGATCTCCTTGTTTAACTCCCCTTGAAGATTTGAAGAAGCCATGTGCTTGACCATTGATCAGAACTGAGTACCAGTTGTTTGAAATTATCCCATACACCATGCCAATAAACCTCTCTGAAAATCCCATCTTTCTAAGTACTTTTGTCAAAAACAAACAAGACACCCTGTCGTATGCCTTGGTCATATCCAGTTTTATGACAACATTTGGTCCAGCCTTGGTTCTAATTCTTATGTCTGTTGAAGTTTCAATTTTCATAATCAGTTCATGAATCTATGTCTCAGTCTAGCTCTATTCAGCATTCAAGTATCATGTAACCCAGTATGGTTCAGTACTTCAGCATCATATATTTTAGTATGATTCTCAGTTCCTGAATGTTGAACACCTGTATTTGGGCCTGAGGCTGCAGTTTATGCTTTATGCATCTTTGGGCCTGAGGCAGCATTTTATGCTTTATGCATTTTTGGACCTGAGGTCGCAGTTATGTATACGTATACTTGGGCCCGAGGCCGCAGTTTGTGCACATATATATATTGGGCTTGAGGCTACAGTTTAATATTCATATAAACAGGTTGTTCATCATTTAGAAGAGGGAGTATTCATATCCTTACTTCCTTTGTTCAGTTCAATTATTAGTTATCATTTCATTTATCAGTTATCATTTCAGTTACCAGTTATTAGTTCAGTTATCAGTTATCAATTATCAATTCTCAGTTATCAGCTTAGTTTCAGTTTCAGCATTTATAATTCTTTCTTTCAATTGCTTTACGTACCAGTGCAATTCAAATGTACCGACGTCCCTTTTTCCCGGGGCCTGCATCTCACGATATAGGTAATGATTTACAGTTTGATGATTCAGAGCGCTAGGATTCTCGTACCAGCTATTTGGTAATCCCCAGTTCTTTCGGGACATTATCATTACCTTACAGTCTTCAGTATTTTTCGACAGTCAGTGTTTTCAGTACTTCATTAGAGGCTTCATAGACTAGAGTAACAGCTAGACAGAGTCGCAGGCTTTTTATATTAAGTTATGTTGGCTTCAAATTTGTTTCATAATTGTATTATTATTTCCGCACTTTGATTTATATCATCCAGACTTTCAGTATATCAGCATGTGTTAGTTTATCTTCCGCATTCAGTATGTTATGATATCACATGTTGATTCAGCCAGCCAGTTGGTTCTCTCGGTCACACGTAGTCAGGCACCGAGTGTCGTGTTACGTCCAGGCCCAGGTTCGGGGCGTGACAAACATGTTGTTAGCTATATTCTCCTTATGTGTTATGGAAAGATGGATTGTAAATCATGATAATACCCTGTTTAGTCTTTATGCCGGTATTATTTGGACCCTTAGAGATCGTTTCTTGTTGTCATCTCATTGTTTTAGCTGATATTCTGTACTCAGCCATGTTCATGCATTCTTACATCATAGCACATTCTGTGTTATTCTATTTGATGCATTATGTCAATGTCGTTTGGGCTGATTACTTTGATTTCTGAGAACCCGAGAGACTGGAGAGATTGATGACTGAGTAAGGCCGAGGGCCTGATTTGTGAGGACATTTATGAGATCGGGTTGCACGCCGCAACATGTTTCAATTGATTCTGCCATGATTGGAAATGATATAACGCTTGGGCTGAAGGATCCCCTCCGAGGTCTGTACACACCCCTTGTGAGTGCAGGTACCTACTGAGTGCGAGTGCCGAGTTGTCACACCCCAAAAATCAAGGGACACGACTGGCGCTCAACCGGGTGACCCCAGTCAAGCGTACCTGGATTCACCTTTCCTACCCCACGCATTTCCCCGTGTTGACCATATACATTATCCCTTATGAAGTAGCAAGATTGTGTTTAAACATAGATTTACAAATTGAGTTCCTTTCTACCTTTTTAACATTTTCAACATTTGATTACCAAAAATCATATATGATACGTACATACATTCATTTACCAACGTGGACCACGATTCCGAGCATACACAGTTACTACCTCAAAATACATATGTACATCACCCACAGTGTGTCTATGGAGCCTCTACGAATACAAAGGACTTATACAATACTTGCCAGCAACAAGGCCCCGGTTATACCTTACAATACATAACAGACTCAAAAGGAAGTGGCATGAACCACACACGGCCCCGAGAGGAAGTGGGGCTCACCAGTACAGCTGACGGGATGGAGAAGAGGCACTACTGACGGTGGGCTGAATTGCCTACTATGGAACCACCTACATTCAATATAAAATTGTAGCGCCCCCGGCAAAAGGGACGTTAGTACCATTGAATAGTACTAGTATGTATGAACAAACTTTACTCTAAGTAAAATCAGGAAATGCACAGGTAGAAAACAGTTAAGCAAACCAACACGTAATACACAGTGATGCAGAACAATTGCAATTAAGGGTCTCACAGATTTTTCATCTCAACACAATCACACTCCACCCTTGTTCCTTCTCAACATTCCACCCTTATTACTTCCTGTTGCAGCGCGCAACCCGATCCCACCTGACAATCACATTTCAACATTATTTATTATGTTGCGGCACGCAACCCGATCCCACCGGACAATTTACATTCCACCCTTTTTACCTCTCCACCCTTATTCCTTCGTGTTGCGGCGTGCAACCCGATCCCATCTGACATCACAATTTATAGGAAACAACAACAGTTCACAATTCAATCACATGGCTTCAAACCATCAAGATTATCATTTCATAACAACCAAACAATCATGTGTTCATAATAGTTCTTACCAACCAATCATTTAACCACAAAGGTGTTCATCAACAAGAATACGATTTCATTTCAATCAACAACTCATAAGAAGCCTATCCACAATAATCTTACCAATAGTGCATCATGTAAGATATTGCCATGATCATGAAGTTCAATTAAATCAATTCCCTACCTTCTTTCATCACTTGTTACATAGCCCTTAGTACATAAGTACATACACACATTTAGTTCATTACCATCATTCCACACCATCGCATTTTAGAATTTAGACATTTAGCAAGTCTTACATTTCAACAGATTCATTCCACAGACAATTTGTTCACAGTTACTCCACAAGAAACTCATACCGTATAGTTGGGCATCAACAGGGTGATTTTACGAAGATTAAGGTTAGCCATACATACCTGGATTCGAATTTCCTTTTTAAATTATACTCACAATTCACCGAACCGTCTAGTACCGTCAATCTATTGCACAATTTAACACATTTATCTTGGAATTGGAAATCATGAATACAACCCGAACCCTCTTAGGCATTTTATCGAATGTTATGTGACCCCTTAGGTTGCCAACCCCTTCTTTGTGAATTTTCACTCCAACCCACTTCCTCTTACTAGATCATGGACATTAATGATCATGCATGCAAGGCATCAACTTATATTTTCAAGAATTAATTCATGAGATTCCCTTTTTGTTTAAAACCTTAAAACTAATGGAAAGGGGTTAGGGATTCTTATTTGTTAGAATGAAGGAGAAGATGATTACTCGAAATTTCCAGGTCTGGGTGACTTTGAAAATCCAATTGATAAAGATGAAGCTTTCTCTCTCAAGAACCCTCTCTCCCCTCTCTCTAATTTTGTTCAGAAAACGGTTAAAAATGAAGGAGTGGGGTGTTTTATTGAACAGAGGGTCGGGTTTTAAAAATTAGAAAATAGGAGCCCCGACCCTTAAAATGGGCCAAAATTGGAAAACACACTGCCCAGGTATGCGACCACTATGCGGTCTGCATACCTGTTATGCGATCGCATAGTGCATCGCATAACTTCCTCTCAAAATCAAAGGGGCAAGAATGCGAAAACTATGCGGTCCGCATAACCAGAATGCGATCGCATTCTGGGCCGCATAGTTGTCCTCAATTTGGGCAGTGATCTGCCTATGTATGCGACCATTATGCGGTCCGCATACCCATTATGCGATCCATAGTGCGCGCATAACGCCCAATTTCTGAAAAATTATATCTTTCAAATTCCGAGGTACTTTTTACTAAAAATAGGTCTGTTTTAAGAATTTCTACAATTATAACAACTCGGAAACTTATTCGGGCATTATTTTAGATATAAATTCTACGGATCTTTACACGAGTGTTGAGCGGATATGAGGCATGAGTGATTGTGAGGTTGGAGTGATTGAGAGGACTGAGTGATGTTTGCCCGAGGGGCGGTATATGGTTTCATTATTTATGCACATAGTTGCTTTGAGTCCTTGTTTTTGAGAACTGTTGAAAGATATTTCTTATTAACTTTACTTGAATTTCATATAAACAAGCTTATTTGACTTAAATTGTGGATGTAAAGCATGCCACACTTTACTGAATTTTTGTGAAATGAATTGTACTTGAATTTAGCTCGTCACTACTTCTCGGTCCTTATTTACTTCTGTTGCTCACTGAGCTGGTGTACTCACGTTACTCCCTGCACCTTGTGTGCAGATCTAGAATTTTCTGGCCACGACGGCGGTTGTTGATAGTCCTGTAGCTGATCAGATAGCAAGGTAGCTGCCCGGCGTTCGCAACCTTTCTTTCTTCTTCTCCATCTTTCCTTTAGTTGTATTTTGGATTTTTCAGACTATGTTAGTCTTGTTATTGTCGGACCAGTTTTAGTAGTTGCTCGTGACTCAGTGACACCCCGATGTTTGGGGCTTTTCTTTCCTCATTTCTATTTTTGAGTTAAACTCTTGTTCTTTTATGAATTCTATTACACAAAAAAGTCTTTTTGGCATATCTGTGAACTATTGTAGTATTATAGAAGTCGGCTGGCATAGTACTATCGATAAGCGCCATCACGACAGGTTTGAGTTTAGGGTCGTGATAGTGGTGCAGAAAAACAAAAAAAAGAACTTTAAAACTGTAAAAAATATAATTTTTTTGCGCGGGGGGGGGGGGGGGTTTGTTTGGTAACGGAAAAACTGAAATTTGAAAAAAAAAAAAAAGAAGCCTTTTTTGGAGAGAGGGAGTGGGGAAGGTTAAGAAGGAGTTTTGAAAAATATTTTTACTTCTCTTGATAAAGAAAATATTTTACTCCAATTAGAGGAAAATAATTTCCAAAACATTTAAGCCAACCAAACATAGAAAAATTGAAAATCATTTTCCGGTAAATGTTTTGCTTCATACCAAACACACGCAATATTAGTGGGATTTTGAATCTCTTGCCTATTGTTTTTGTTTCTTTATTGTTAGTCCACATTATAGTATTTTTTCTAAAGATAGTTTATTTTATTTGCAAAAAACATTTAAGAGCCAATTGATGCACAATTCAAAAATCAGTAGATAATAGGATCCGTTCTTCTACTTTCTTCCTTTAGAATGACATGCTTGAGTCGATGGCGGAGTTGAATTCGTCATGTGCATCTAATAAATCACGCCTTATGGAAGAATAGATTAAAGATTATGGATTAAGTCAGCCATAAATATAGAGATTAAAATCGTACCTAATTATTTACTTAATAGATTAAAGATTATAAGCCATAAATACAGAGATTAAAATCCTAACTAATTATTTACTTATTTTTTTAATTTTTAATGTGCTGACCATCATAATACACCATATACAAGTTGAAGAAGGTTATAATAAACTTGAAGAATCTAAGATATTCCCGAATTTGTTTGTTTTTTTCTTTTCTTTTAATAGTAAATTTGAGAAAGGTATCTTTTCTTTGTATTGTATTGCTTGGAAGCACTGTCATTGAGGACCCTTCATGTTTCAAATATCTGCTTGTCTTCTCTGTCACACCTAAGGGTGTAATGTGGGTCGGGTTCGGGCTTAAACAGGCTTCGTGGCCAGGTCTAAGTGGGTTCGGGCTTCGTGGATCGGTTCTAAGTGGGCTCGGGTTTCGCGAGCTTTTTTGTAGTAACCGGCCTGGGAGCGGGACCACTAACTAATGGTCACGGGTTAAGTGGGCAGGTCCTGGGCCTATGTGGACCTAAGTGGGCCTGGACTATATATAACTATATAATTTATAAGAAATTACCTTAGATAAAAAAAATTTTAAAAAAATAGTCCATGTATATAATACAGCAAATATTATATCGAATATAGCTTATATAGTATACACTTAATATATATATAATACTATATATATATACTTTATATATATATATACACACATGTTTTAATAGAGCTAATGTTATATCGAATATAGCTTATATACTGTCACGACTTAATTTTCCCTCCATTAGGTATCGTGACGGCACCTAGTCTTAAGGACTAGGTAAGCCTGTCATTATTAAACATTGATCATAATACAATAATCATTGAAGTTTTTTTTTTTTTTTGAAATAAGTCTCTACACCTTACACATCTTCCCAAAACCCGGTAAGTACAAGTCATAAGATTTAATGAATTTACACTAAAATTTCTAAATACCACTGTTCTGGAACAAGTACAACAGTGTATAAGCAAAATAAGACGGTGACTCCGAACCCGCGAACGTTGGAGCGATTTTACCTTGAGTCTCCACAACAGCAACCGCACTGCTAACTATCGAACGGTCGGCCATGCAAAATCTGGAATCTGCACAAAAATGTGCAGAAGTGTAGTATGAGCACACACAACGGTGCCCAGTAAGTATCAAGGCCAACCTCGGTGAAGTAGTGACGAGGACTAGTCAAGACACCCACTGGTCTAATAAAACAAACAGGAATAAATATAGAAAATGACGAAATATGACATATGTACAAAGATTACACAATATAATTAACTGAAAAACAATGCAATGCGGGAAGAAAACAATAATAAATCGACGAAATATCATAATATTACACAGAAAAATGGACAGGAACACAGCCAAAAACCGAAACACACAGTACAATAAGAACAAGTAATAACTCAGCACTACGATAACCTCCACCTCTGACCTTAGCCAACAACTCCAACAATTTAATCAAAACTTCGAATATAAACATTCACCCACCAGTTTATATTAAAGACCTTAAATATATTCGTTTCAAAATAGGAAATTTCTTTTGAAAATTACCTCCTCCGAATACGTATATATACTTTACAGAAGGAAAGTCTTTAGATGAAATTTCTTCAAGATAAGCGTTTTTAAAATATACTTTCCCAATAAATGTATTTCAAACTTAATTTTCGATAGAACAAGTGCACGGTATCACCCTTCGTGCTTTTACTCTCGTCCTTCCCATAGGAATCGACAGATACGACACGTAAATTAAGCAAATTAAGCAAGTAAAAGACATGGACAGTGCAACAACAATTGAGATAAAAGTCAAGTACATGACAATAACAATAAGTCAACCAAATATGTAAGTACAACAATAGCAGCTCGAAGTAAAGGCAAATGTATACTCGGGGAAACGGATATCACATCATAATGCATGTCCCTCGTCCTCACCTGCACGGAAACACCCTTCGTGCCATGAACTCACAAAAATATGGAACGGCATCACCCTTCGTGCATGAGCACTCAATCACAATATCACGCACGACATCACCCTTCGTGCTTTTACTCTCAATAATATGGCATGGCATCACCCTTCGTGCTTTTAATTTCAATAATATGGCACGGCATCAACCTTCGTGCTTTTACTCTCAATAATATGGCATGGCATCACCCTTCGTGCTTTTAATTTCAATAATATGGCACGGCATCAACCTTCGTGCTTTTACTCTCAATGATATGGCACGTCATCACCCTTCATGCTTTTAATTTCAATAATATGGCACAACATCAACCTTCGTGATTTACACTCTTTCCTCACATGATAATGAATATAGAAAAATGACACGACATCACCCTTCGTGCTTTACACTCTTCCTCACCCAAATAAATGAAATGATAGCATTCAGACAAGGGAATCAACAGCATAAACAATAATAGAAACCATACTGTTTCGACAAGGGAGTCAACAATGGAAACAATATCATCAGCAACATGAACAATAATAGAAACCATACTGTCCCGGCAAGGGAGTCAACAATGGAAACAATATCATCAACAGCATGAACAATAATAGAAACCATATTGTCCCGGCAAGGTAGTCAACAATGGAAACAATATCATCCCGGCAAGGGAAACAACTATAACCAATCTTGCTTAATTAATTAGCTTCACGAAATAAATCCCAACTTGAATCAATGCTCCGCAATAGGAAATGCTAAGAAAATACCATCAACATGTATAATCATCAAGTTAGGCCTAAGTAGTGCTTAATGAAAGATCATATCAATCACAATATACGACCCACGGGCATGCTTGACACCAACATATAATACTCCAATTACTGTTAAATAATTATAGGGCGAGATTATGCTAATTTTAGTCAAATAAGCAGTTTATGAAGGAAGATATAGCACGACGGTAGAAAAGGTAAAGTCTTCAGTTAAGTCCATTAAGATCAAATAAGCAACAAAGGAAAACTAAGCTAGTAAATTCTAATTTAAGCAGAAAGAGATGAACTAGCAATCGGAACTCAGATATAATAAATACAACTTTATACACAGGGAATATAAGGACCTAAGAATCCTAAAAGGCCAACCTATTTGCAAATAAGTCCGAGTACACACTCGTCACCTCGCCTACACGGGCTACAATCAACATAGAAAACTCAATCTTAAGGGGTAGTTCCCCCACACAAGGTTAGGCAAGATACTTACCTAAAAGACGACAACCCGGTACTCTAAATTGACTTCTCGGGCGAAAAGACCTCCGGGCGGCTCAAAATCAACTAAAACAACTTCAAAATACACATAAAACGTATGAGGAACTATTCTGAATAATAAAGTTTCAATCTTTACAAAATTATAAAAATTGACCCAAAAGTCGATCCCCGGACCCGCACCTTGGAACCCTACTAATTTTAAAAAAATCTGGTTACCCATTTCAATACGAGTTCAATCATAAAAAAATTACCAAATTCCAATATCATTTGCTCCCTCAAATCATGAATTTTTAACTTTGAAATTTTCTTACAAAACCCACAATTTTCCCAACTCAAAAACACAAATTAAATGATAAAAAAAGGACTAATTCATGGAATATATTTAATCTAGTTGAAGAAAACTTACCCATTCGATTTGTATGAAAAACCCTCAAAGAATCGCCAAGAACCGAGCTCTAGAGGTCAAAATATGATAAAAATGGTGAAATCTCGATTTTGAAAACTTATATTCAGTCCAGGCATATGTGCATCGCGAACGCGGAGAAAGGGATGCGTTCGCGGATAAAGGGATGCGTTCGCGAAGAAGGGAAGGTGAGTCTGCCCAGTTGCCCATCGCGAATGCGGCAATGTGTTCGCGAACGCGGAGAGGAAGAACAGGGACCTACGCGAATGCGTAGAAGGAGTTAAGGCTGCCCAGAAAATAAACCCTTCGCGAATGCGAGGGATATGATGTGAACGCGAAGCACCTCCACCATAACTCATCGCGAACACGTCCAGTGGACGTGAACGCGGGGAAGGAAAACAGCTGACAGATATCAGCAGTGAAAAATATGAGAGAATTGACCCGAATCTCACCCGAGACACCTGGGACCCCGTCTAATCACACAAACAAGTCACATAACCTAACACGGACTCATTCGAGGTTTTAAATCACATAAAACAACACCAAAACGACGAATCAAACCAAAAATCAACCTCATAAATTTTCACTTCTTCAAATATTAAAACTCGTGCCGAAACCTATCAATTCAACCCGGAATGACGCCAAATTTTGCAGACAAGTCATAAATAACACAACGGACCTACATCCACTCTCGGAATTCCATTCCTAGCCCGATATCAAAATTTCACGTATCGGCCGAAATCGCCGAAATTCTAACCTTCGCCGAATTACCTTAAATTACTCTACGGACCTCCAAAACCAATTTCGGACCGTCCAAAATCATCATATGAAGCTGTTGAAATCACGCAAAACTCATTCCGAGGCCGTTCACTCAAAAGTCAAGCCTCCGGTCAACTTCCATCACTTAAGCTTCAAAAATTAAAATTTTCCTTCCAATTCGACTCCGGATTATTCGGTAACTGAATCCAACCATGCACGAAAGTCGATATATACAATATGAATCATTTCAAGACCTTACGCCACCGAGCGGAGCTTAAATTCTCAAAACGACTGGTCGGGTCGTTACATCCCCCCCCCCCCCCCCCCCCCCCTCTTAAAAACAACGTTCGTCCTTGAACGTGCCAAGATTCAGCTCGAACTCATCCAATCACTGATTCCACAATTCCAACACACATCCACGGGTGATCCCACGTCACCCCAACCTACATAAGCCTGATGACACATTCAAAACTGCAATATAGCCTTCCTATCACCACCGATAAGCCTCATACCTCAATTTCTCACCTTCTACTCATTTCTAAAAGACTTGATTCTAAATCTATATCTGGAAGTAGCCTCAACCAGCTGCATTAACTCATGACTATACCCATAAGGTACGACCACACAATATAGCAAATCACACATGGGCACAAAATAACACTTCTAATCACAATAGCTGCCCGAAATCAACTCAGCATTTGCAACTAGCCTCACATCTGAATAGGGTATCAAATCACAGCCTCTAACCAAAATACTTAGGAAAATCACATAAGGCTTACCATGATGAACGACAAGGACTCACTTCTAGTCTCACCACTATCAATGATGAATAAAACAAAGATAGACATGGGCTACTACTCATAGAATCTCCCAAATAGGAGCAAACACGAAAATAGAGTGCAAAGCATGGAACTTACTCATAAATAAACAACAAATAAGGGAAACTCGTTCCGACCAACAGGACTATAGTGCAATGCAAATGGTGCCCCTCTGTAACACATCAAAATATACCTGTATGATAATATCTAGAACAACGGCCTTCAGCCTACTATATGAAACACATTAATGGGCCGGCCCGGGCCTCCCCCTCTGGGGGCGCCCTCTACTCACCTGAATACCCTGTTGTGACACACCTGACTGACTCCTGGAACAATCTCTCACCATGTGGCTGACACCTCCACATTCAAAACAACCTCTCTACTGACGTGGCTGTGGATACTGTGCAATATGAGTACTCTGAGACCCATGAGTACTTGAAACTCCATGCGAAGTTGGTAATGCAAACTGAACTGGCTGACCCACAAAATCTCTACTGTGGGGGTACCCTGCTTCCATATTAAGGACTAATGGATTTCTCTAATCTACGAGGCCTCCTTGCCTCCTTGAACTCTCTCCCCTGATCTCGTCTGTACTCTCGCTCCCGGTCCCACATGCTCTTTAACCTGCTGAAACGAGGCATCCGACTCTAACTCTTGAGTACTACTGAACCGAATATCATGCTTGAGTCCCTCAATGAATTTACTGACTTGTCTCCTAGTTAAAGCAACCAAGAGAGGTGCATACCTGGCCAACTCACCGAATCTGACGGCATACTGATACTAGGCTAAATTCACATAGTTTAGCGTATATTTATACTCTAACTTAATGATGATTCACGGTCTTAAGTGTGTTAAATGACGATAAATTGGATCTAATGGTATTTTTGTGTTTCACAGGAGTACAATAATCTATTGAGGACTTACGACGGTGATCCGGGCGAATTTGAAGATAACATGCCATGGGGTAATTTCGGGATGATTTGAAGGCTGGAGATTTAGCGAGGCAGTAGGAAACCCCGTTAGGACGGGCTATAGCACAACCTTAGCGCGCCCGCGCTAGTTCAGTTTAACGAGGTAGTGAAGAACCCCATTAGCGCGGGCTGTAGCGCACCCGCGCTAGTCCAGCTTTCCGAAGGCAGTGTATAACCCAACTAGCACGGGCATTAGCACGTGACTAGCGCGCCCGCGCTAGTTCAGACGCAGAAAATAGAGTTGGAGGGTGTTTGTGGAAGTTCAAGGCCAATCCACACAAACTATAAAAGGTTCAATTCGCCCAAGAGAAGATTTTTATCAAGGTTTAGAGTTTAGAACAAGAAAAGCAAGGGAAAGAGGCAAGGAGGCAATTGGGCATCAATCCATATCTCCTTCTTTTGTGCTTTTACCTTTGCTTATGAATTCTTTTGTAGTTTTTATCATTATTATGAAGATCTAACTTTTCTAATATAAGGTTTTGGTGGATCCCGTTGGGGGATGACTTTATTGTGATATTAATATAGTTTTGGTTGGTTGTTAATATCTATTTGTTCAACTATGTTCTTGTTGTAGTTGATTGAAGGGCCCTCAATTAGCTGTGCCTATTTATTATGTATCTACTTGAGAGAGAGTGCATATTAGGTAGTTGTTTGAACAACACCACTCCTGAAGTATAGGCGAGAGTCATAACCGAGGGCTTAGAGGTTGGATTAGAGATAACGATATCTCATGTGCAATCTAAAGTGAGTTATAATGCAATCTAGCTAGCGTAACTTGAGAGAGTGCATCTAGTAAATTATCATAATTACTTGAGAGAGATTTATGGTAACTGGAGTGTTCATGAATGATAGAGACAACTAAATCAAAACTATAGGAAGGATAAAAGAAGGAAGTTCACCAATGGGGAAAACCATAACCTTAGACCTTTAATCCTATTGCTTACATCTTATTGTTAGTTAATCTTAAGTTTATTATTTCTGTTCAGCAGTAGTAGTAGTAGTAGTAGTAGTAGTAGTAGTAGTAGTAGTAGTAGTAGTAGTAGTAGTAGTAGTAGTAGTAGTAGTAGTAGTAGTAGTAGTAGTAGTAGTAGTAGTAGTAGTAGTAGTAGTAGTAGTAGTAGTAGTAGTAGTAGTAGTAGTAGTAGTAGTAGTAGTAGTAGTAGTAGTAGTAGTAGTAGTAGTAGTAGTAGTAGTAGTAGTAGTAGTAGTAGTAGTAGTAGTAGTAGTAGTAGTAGTAGTAGTAGTAGTAGTAGTAGTAGTAGTAGAAACAACACAAAGTGATATACACAACATTTGAGAAAGTCGACTATTGAGAATCTAGTAATCTAAAGACAACATTTGATACGTTAATTCCCTGTGGGATTCGACTCTGGACAAAATACCCGGATTATGTTTGCAACGCTCGCTTAGTCTTTTAATAGACATAGTTGAGCGTGATCAAATTTTGGCGCTGTTTCCGGGGCGTTAACGACATTATCAAGTGTAGTTGAAGGAAAATTCTTAAGTATAGTAGATTTTCTTTGATTTCATACATATATTGAATTTCTAACGTATGCTAAACCGGTGGTACAGGTGCATGCCTTGAAACTCTTCGAGAACTTGTGACATATTTGAAGCATTGCCAAACCCCGAAAAGGTTTTCAAGGCCTTGAACAGGGCCAGTTAGAGAAGCAAACAACAATCACACATTGAACACATAGAACCAGACATGGCAGAGTTGAACAACAGAAACAGCATTAATGCTGGGGATGGTGTGGTCAACCCAACTGCACGGATTGAAGCGCCTGGGGTACCCGTTGTACCTGAGGCGCCATTATACTAATGGGAAAAACCCACAGCTGACAACTTGGCATCCGCGATTTTGGTCCCTCAAATTGAAGCAGAGCCCTTCCATATTACAAACAATATGCTGCACTTGTTGCAAAATAAGGGGCTATTTTTGGGGTCGTACGTTGAGGATCCCCAGCAGCATTTAAAGAACTTTATGTCCATCTGCAAGACCCAGAGGCAGCCGAATGTTACCCCGGAGGCATTAAGACTGTTATTGTTTCTGTTCTCGGTGACAGGAGTTGCCCAGAATTGGCTCAACTCTCTCCCTATCAACTCTATTGCAACATGGGAGGAGTTGGTCAAGCAATTTCTGAAAAAATTCCATCCACCAAACAAGACAGCACAGCAGATTGATGAGATCATAAGCTTCAGATAGAAGCCCATGGAGACACTGCAGGATACATGGGAACGGTTTAAAGAGATACTGGTTATCTGTCCTCACCATGGTATTCCTGAGCAAATATTGGGGCAGCGATTCTATATGGGTCTGGCTGATGGTGTAAAAGCCAATGTTGATGCTTCAGCTGGTGGAGCATTCCTTAGCAAGACATGGAGAGAGTGCCAGATTTTACTTGATACGATGGCACAGAATTCAGGGTGGACAACCAGGGGTGCTCCTATTACCCCAGATGTTCACTCAGTTCCATTAGATTTTTCCAACACTATGGCTGAGAACATGGCTACTTTAATGACACAGATAAGTATTCTTACTAAGAAGGTAGAGGAGTCGGGGATAAAGCAGCAAGTTCATATTGTGGATACTACCAATGGGGGCTTATGCACATCATGCATTAGTCAACCAATTGGTAATCAGTGGAATGCAGATTGTGATCACCCTCCTTACCCAGAAAACATGAATTATGTGTAAAATTATGGAGGCCAGAGACAGGGGGACAGAACTGGGGTCAGCAAGTTCAACCGTATAGACCACCTCACCAGCAACAGAACAATGGAAACATGGGTTCCATGAGACCTCATGGTAATGTGGCACCTTATCAGAGGCCACAAGGTTATAAAAATCAAAATCAGCAGCAAGCATACCACCCTTCTCAGCAACAACATGGGGGAGGCAAGAAAATGGGTTTTCCAGGCTTGAAGCGATGATGCAATAGGTGATTGGGTCGGCTTCCAAAATGAGTGAGAAAATATATGCACATGATGCAGCTATTAAAAATATTGAAGTGCAGTTGGGATAAATATCTATGTCAGTGAACAATCGTCCTCTTGGGACTTTACCTGCAGACACTCAGGTGAATCCTAAGGACCATGGCTTGAAGTAGATGATGGCAGTGAGTCTCCGCAATGGCAGGGACTTAGACTTGGAACAAGATTTAGCTCGTGAAAGCAGGAAGGCAGAGACATTAAGACCAGTGCTAATCGAAATTGATGATTCCACAAACTTGACCAAGGTAACAGTGCAAACTGCTGAAGGAGAACCTAGTGGGCAGAGTGAGGCTGAAAAGGAAGTGGAAATAACCCCAGTAGTTGAGGTGGTAGTTGAGAAATGAAAATCCCAAATCACTGGGAAGAAGAGACCCCAGCCCCATTCCCTCAAAGGCTGGCCAAATACCAAAAGGATGAGCAGTACAAAAAGTTCTTGGATATGCTAAAGTAGATATAGGTAAACATTCCTCTGATTGATGCTCTGAAATAGATGCCTGGGTATGCGAAGATGATGAAGGACTTGATGTTCCGGAAGTTTGATTTCCAGGACTTGGCGACTGTGACTTTGACTCAGACTTGTTGTGCTGTGGTAACACGGCCAATAGTAGAAAAGTTGTCTGATCCAGGAAGTTTTACAATTCCCTGCACCATTGGAAATTTTGATTTTTCCAAAGCACTGTGTGATTTGGGGGCCAGCATTAATCTAATGCCCCTGTCCATTTATAAGAGACTGGGTATTGGTAGAGCCAGACCAACTTCCATGTTGTTGCAGCTAGCTAATAGGACGGTGAAGAGATTGTCGGGTATTCTGGATGATGTTTTGGTGCAAGTGGGGAAGTTTGTGTTCCCTGCTGATTTTGTGATACTAGACTGTCGAGTGGATGAAGAGATTCCCATAATCTTGGGCAGGCCATTTTTGGCAACAGGCAGAGCTCTCATTGATTGTGAGACTGGGGAGCTTAAGATGAGGCTTAATGATGAAGAAATCACATTCAATGTGCAGAAATCCATGAGGCGACCAAGTGAGTTTGCCAACTGCTCTCTAATTGATGTTGTGGATGTGATAGTGGAGGAAGATGATGCGTCCTTCACTATTGAGGACCCCCTTACTGCATGTTTAATGAATTTAGATGAGGTAAATGGGGAGGAATTGGCAGAGTGGGTGTTAGCACTTGAAGGTAAAGGGGTATGGCCAAGGGCTCTCGAGTTTGAACCATTGCACTTAGAGAAAAGAGAGAGCCCGCCAACCCAGCCCTCTGTAGAAGAACCTCCCAAACTAGAGTTGAAACTATTGCCAACCCATCTCAGGTACGCATTTCTAGGCCCTAATTCTACACTACATGTTATTATCTCATCCAGTTTGTTAGATGTGCAGGAAAATCAGTTGTTACAGGTACTCTTAGAGTGCAAGACTGCCATTAGATGGACCATGGCAGATATCAAAGGGATCAACCCGGCATATTGCATGTGAAATATTCTCCTAGAAGAGGGACACAGACCTTCCAGGGAATATCAAAGGCACTTGAACCAAACACGAAGGAAGTGGGGAAGAAAGAAAACATCAAGTGGTTAGATGCGAGAATCATTTTCCCCATCTCTGACAGAAGCTGGGTTAGCCCAGTGCAATGTGTTCCAAAAAAGGGTGGCATGACGGTTGTAAAGAATGACAAAAATGAGTTGATATCTACAAGAACCGTCACGAGCTGGAGAATATGCATGGATTACAGAAAGCTGAATCTTGCCACCCGAAAATACCACTTCCCACTTCCCTTCATTGATCAGATGCTCGACAGGCTTGCAGGGAGGTCTCACTTTTGTTTCCTGGACAGGTACTCGGGGTACAACCAGATTTCAATCGCCCTGGAAGACAGGGAAAATACCTCATTCACATGCCCCTATGGGGTGTTTTCCTTCAGAAGGATGCCATTTGGCCTATGCAATGCACCCGCCACATTTCAAAGGTGCATGATGTCCATATTCACAAACATGGTCGAATACATCATGGAGGTATTCATGGATGATTTCTCAGCTGTGGGAAATTCATTCGATGAGTTCCTAGAAAACCTGACTCATGTCCTAAAAAGGTGCATTGAGATGAATCTTGTGCTTAACTAGGAGAAGTACCATTTCATGGTACAAGAAGGGATCGTCTTGGGGCACTCGGTGTCAAGTAAAGGAATTGAGGTGGACCGAGCTAAAGTCGATGTGATCGAAAAACTTCCACCTCCCACATCAGTCAAAGCTATACGTAGCTTCCTTGGGCAGGTCGGGTTCTACCGGCGATTCATCAAAGACTTCTCCAAGATCGCCAACCCCCTCTGTAAGTTGCTTGAAAAAGATAGCCCATTTGTGTTTTCTAATGATTGCAGGGTGGCGTTTGAGGAGCTGAAAAAGAGGTTAGCCACGGCACCAATTATCGTTGCACCCGACTGGGAGAAACCGTTTGAACTTATGTGCGATGCCATTGACTACGCAGTGGGAGCCGTGTTGGGTCAGCACAAAGATAAAATAATGCACCCAATTTACTACGCAAGTAGGACTTTGAGTGGAGCTCAGCTGAACTACACGGTGACCAAAAAGGAGATGTTGGCAGTAGTGCTCGCCGTTGACAAGTTCAGGTCTTACTTGATCGGGTCGAAGGTGATTGTGTACACTGATCACGCAGCCATCAGATACTTGGTTGAGAAAAAAGAGTCTAAGCCGCACCTAATTCGTTGGGTGCTGCTTCTTCAAGAATTTGACTTGGAGATTCGTGACCGCAAGGGCACGGAGAACCAAGTCGCTGACCAATTGTCACGTCTTGAAGGTGCTGAGAATGCAATTGAATCGGAGGATATTATGGAAACCTTTCCGGATGAGCAGCTACTCACCACGAGCGTAGAGGATGTGCCATGGTATGCAGACGTGGCAAACTACCTGGCAAGTGGTATTGAACCTTACGAACTCTCTTCTGTCCAAAAGAAAAGGTTTTATCGTGATTGCCGCAATTACTATTGGGATGAACTTCATTTGCTTAAAATTTGCATTGATAACATGATCCGGATGTGTGTCCTCGAGATAGAACAATTTTCTGTTTTGCAGGCTTGTCATGCATTACCATATGGAGTACATTTTGGAGGAGTTCGAACAGCAGCTAAGGTGCTAGAGGTCGGGTTCTACTGGCCTACTGTGTTCAAAGATGCTCACCAATGGGTGAAGGGCTGTAAAGAATGTCAAAGGACGGGGAACATATCTCGTCGTCATGAGATTCCCATGAATTCAATACAAGAAGTGGAGGTGTTTGATGTATGGGGGATTGACTTCATGGGTCCCTTTATCAGCTCTTACGGCAATAAGTACATACTTGTTGCTGTAGACTACATGTCCAAATGGATAGAAGTTTCAGCGTTCGGTTTCTTGAAGAAAAACATATTCACCTGTTTTGGGATCCCAAGGGCTATTATTAGTGACGGAGGCACTCACTTTTGCAATAGTGTCTTCCAGAAACTACTAGCCAAGTATGATGTGCGCCACAAGGTGGAAACCCCTTATCACCCTCAGACGAGCGGGCAGGTTGACGTATCAAATCGTGAAATCAAGAGTGTGCTGACCAAAACAGTAAACTCCACAAGAACTGATTGGGAGAAAAAGCTTTATGGCGCACTCTGGGCCTATAGGACTGCATTTAAAACACCAATTGGTATGTCTCCGTACAAGTTGGTATTTAGTAAGGCCTGTCACCTGCATGTGGATCTAGAACATCGAGCGTGGTGGGCATTAAAGTATTTGAACATGGATCTCGATGTTGCGGGAGAAAATCGAGTCACAGAGCTGCATGAGTTGGAAGAGTTCAGATATCAAGCATTTGAGAGCACAAGGCTATATAAAGAGAGAATGAAGAGGTTACACGACAAAAACATTGTGGACCGAAATTTCAAACTCGGAGACAAAGTATTGCTCTACAATTCAATATTGAGATTGTTTCCGGGTAAGCTCAAGTCACGATGGTCTGGACCATTCTAAGTGATCGAAGTGTTTCCTTCTAGTGCTATGGAAATTTCTGCTGAAGATGGGTCTAATGCCTTCAAGGTCAATGGACAAAGATTGAAAATATATGTGGAGATGAATGAAACAAGTGAGCTGGCTGTGGTGCATATGTTTGAACCTCAGAGGCTGAGCGAGCCTTAATTGCGCTCATTCTGCGTCGTGCCGCGATGTTAAATCAATCGCTTCATAGGAGGCAACCCATTGATTGTTGTACTCGTCGTGCCGCAACGTTAAATCAAGCGTTGGTTGGGAGGCAACCCAATAGTTATAGTGTTTATAGTGTAGGTACTAACATATGCAGGTGTGCGAGAAAAGGGGTGGGCAAAAGACCCCTAAGAAAGAAGAAAATAAAAGCATAAGGTTTAGGACGCTTGGACTAGCGCGCCCGCACTCAGCACGTTCTAGTGGTCGCGCTAGTCAGGTTTCTTACTGTCCCAGGTAAATTCCACAAGCGCGATCGTGTTAAGCCCGCGCTAGAGCCCACGCTAGTGAGGTTTCTCACTGTCCCTAGACCCCTGAGACTAGCACACCTGCACTAAGCTAGCGCTAGTCCGTCTCGACAACAGGTAAGTTTTTCGTTTTTTTTTTAATTTTGTTATATTCTTTTTTTATTTTTATTTTCCCCCACTAACCCAATTAAATTTTTTTTAACCTACCCAACCGTCCCACCTCTCCCAATTCCCCCACTTTCTTTCTCCCATTAGAATTCCCCCC
>ML350371.1:0-59867 GCA_005239505.1 Nicotiana paniculata | reverse complement strand
TCTCGACCTAACCCTAATTCTAAACGCCGTCACCAGCGTAAACCTCCACCTTATGATGCTCCCCTGTCTTCTACGACCAGCCCAGGCCCTCTACACGCCATGGCTCTTTGATTTCTTGGATCCTTAAGAAGATCTCAAGGAACCCAATGGGTTCTGGTTGAAACATGCCTGTTTAAGGACATTTTCCGTTGGTGAGTAAGAATTTCTCCTTATTTTGTTACGAATCTATGGGTTCTTGACCTATTCTCTCATCTCTAATGTTTTTCTGAGAACCCTAGTTCATTTCTATCGATTCTTCTTAGATCTTCATAGATCTGAGATGATTTGGGCACTATTAAGTGTTCTCCCTCAAAAATCTTTTGTTTAATTGATTATTCTGACTTATCCCTAGATTAGGGTTCATCCCAAATTGTTTTTCAAAGGTCCTTCTGACTTCTAAGTGTTTAATCAATTATTCTTTCATCTTCTTGATTGATTTTTGGAAGAGTATTCAAACACTAGTTGACTCTATATGATATACTGATTTTTCTAATCTTTGCTTCGATTTTGGGTCTTTCTGTGTTACCAATCGTATTAATTTACTGTCTCTTGGCCTTAAACATTTTCTTGTCAAATCCAGTATTTTGTGGGTTTTCCCTAATTAATCTCTATTAGGGTTCAAACCTGTTTTTCGGGCTAATTTCTATATTTTTTTGTGAGGTCTTACTTAGTCTAATCTCTATTTATGAAATTTGAGGATTTCTTTTCGGAAATCAGTGTTCTTTTGAAAGTTTTGTTGATTGCTTTACTCTATTAAAGATTCGTATGCATAGATTTATTTGTTTCCTTATTTATGACCTTAATTGGTCATCTCTGCCTTATTTGATTGCCCGTATATTTGAATTCTTACTGATTCCTTTATTTGGTATGATTTGGATTCTTTCCTTAATTAAACCCATGTTATTACCGTTTGATCTATTACCCCTAATTAAGGGGGTTTATTCTGAACCCCTTTATGTGATTGGATTCTGTTACCCTATGGTTGCCCCAATTGACTGATTTCTGATTCCTTTTACCTTATTTTGTTCTTCTCCTAAATTTCTATATATACACTCTTGTCTTACCTCGCAACACACGAACAATTTAGCTCAGAATACACACACACACTAAAACTCTCTCTTCCTTCTCTGCTACTTGTGCTAACTGTTGGTCTAGCCGGCTGAAAGCCAAGGCTAGACAGTGGAACTCTACTTGCATTGCATTCTGCACTTTGCTTCCTTAACTGGTATGTCCTTAGTTCAATTCTGAAACTCACTCTATGTGCTCCATGTATGTTAATCCATGTCTCCTTCTGCACTAACTTAATGGCTTATGTGTTCAATTTTCTTCTTGTTTACTGCTTTATTCGGCATGTCTAAATTTTGTCCTCTCTTGTTCAAGTATGTAATCAACATGTCTAGGTCTTAGTTGTTTTGTTTGATACTTGGCCAGCATGTTTATCTAGTCCCTGTTTACTCCCCTTAACTACTATGCTCATGACTCCTACTGTCTTTGATTGATCCTAATTGATATGACTAATGCACCCATGTCTTCAACATGACTATTTCCATCCTCCGTCTCTATGTCTTAATTTCCTATTACCATAACTTACTTGTTAAGTCTCTGAATCAGTAAACTCCTAGTTGTTCTGTGCATTTTTTGTCCCATATGCTCCCTCCTTATACTATGTTCATGTGTTTCTAATGTGATCTCTCTATGTTCCCAACCCCTGACCCCGTTTGTAAAGTTGTTTTTTAAATGGTTGTGAATTTTCTATGATTGTGTGGTTGCTTGTTGAATCTTTGTTCTCCTTAGAATTTATTTCAAAACTGTTTTCCAACCTTAGTATTTTCTTAAAACTGTTTCTATTTCTGAAAACCTTTTCATTCCTAAAAGTTTTATCTCTACATTGTTTTACTAAGCTCTTTCAAACTATGTCAAGCACTCTCACTTCTACTCTTAGATTATTAAGTTATGCCCCTCCAATGTGTGTACTACCCCGGAATCCATGAGATTCGTCTGAACTCTAGCACACTGGGGCTGGCCCTTCCATACTACACATAACCAATTATCTATTTAAGAAAGGGTCTTGGTCTGAGCATTGCCCGGGATCCCTGAGGTCCTCAGGGAACTTTGACACACCAAGACACCCTGTGGGCTATGAAACCCTAGGCATCTCAGATTGTATCTGAGATTGTTTTGGAGGCCTGGCATTCCCAGGTTTACTTTGGGCCTAATTCAGGCTCCCTATAGTATAGTTTATATTTACTTATGTAATCCATTCATTTCTGGTCTGTAATAATCATCTTTGTAAACATATATTGGGGGAAATTAGTAAAAAGGGGAGGGATTCTTATATGATTTTTGTGGGAAACCGGGTAGAAATCATGCTTTAGGGTTATGTTGTGTTATTCGCATTAGAAATCCTGCCTTAGATAATTATGTTTACTGGTTTGCATATTAGAAAAATACGTTATAAGCTCATTACTTCATTATCATGAAATTCTGTTGCTGCATAAGTCATAATCACCTATAAATCATGCCGTTAAGCTACTGCTGTAATTCTTCCTAATAAAATGACCATTCTCTATGAGCATTAGAAATCCTGCTTTAGGACCGTATTTGCATTTGCTTAAAATCATGCCTATGTCGCCTAAATAAATAACTATCTTGTCTATAAAGATGTTTAAAAACAACGCCAACACATAGACACCATGTGCTAGTATAAATATGCATGAAATCAACTTTTGTAACATTCGACACCTAGACCAGCATGCCTATAAGACTTAATAAAGCTCAAACTGTTTTAACTAATTCCCAGAATTATGATTGCATGTTTATAGGATATTACAGATCCACGCCTAGGCAAGCCTTAGGTAATTAAGGTCTTATAAAACTGTAAGATTGTGCTATGTTTATTTGTGAAACTGTGTAGGTTCAACAGGTTCTAAAATGAGTAGGCAAACTGATTAGGTTTATGTCACTTCGTTTTAAAACAATGATGCATATTCTCTGCTTGTTATGCTCACTTAGATATCCTGTTCTAGGAACTTCTGAAATTCTCTAAAATATGTGTTTGAGACGTGCTAATTATCTGCTTATGTGTGGAGGTAAACATGAGCCCCCTTAATTGTTTTCATACTTGACAGTCCTATATTTTCTTTGTTGTCGCTTAGATTTTCCCTTTTAAACACCTTAGGAGAGTCTAGAACTGCCTAAAATTAGAGGCCCTAAACACCTCCGGGACTACAAGGAAGGGACGGGCAATGCACGCTTAGAGTTCATTTAATTAAAATCGCTTATATAACCGCTAAGGGGAGGGTAATTGGGTAGTAATAGGATATGATGAGTTGTGCGCTAATACCACGTGTAGCCCCTTTAGTTGAGGAAGAATTATTGGGTATTGTATAGATGTGATCCTATAGGCTGGTAACTTAGGACTCCCCTATCTTATTTACATATGTGTGCTCAGACCGCTTACCTTTAAAAATCCTTTTATCTTAGTTACATATGTGTGCTTAGGCTGCTTATCTGTTAAATGACTAATTTACTAAGTAAGATTGGTCGGGACCCATCATTATGGACCTCGACGGGTGCCTAACACCTTCCCCTCAAGGTAATTTCAAGCCCTTACCCTATCTCTGGTAATGTAGACTGGTTTCATGAATTACTTGCATTAGGTTCCCTAACTCACCATAAATCCGTTAGGTGGAGACTCTTCAATTTCCATACCCCTTTCCCAAAAGGAAGGCAGTTGTCCCAAATGAATGTCGAAACCCGGTTCCGCGATGAAAAAAGGGGGCGTGAAAAGGTACCTAGTTAGTAAAGATGAATATTATTTATAATTCAGGAAGAGAGATATAAGCATTTTGAGTTACCTTCAACAGTAACAAAGGTATGTACAATTGGCCACACTCATTTCAGTTGTGTTGTTTAAGGGAATGACAGTATATCAGGATCCGGCTTGGGTTAGAGTAACCCAAAATGGTGAATGGATTATATGCATTAGTTGGCATTTACGAAAGATATAGAAAATGTGCTAATAGATCTCCTTATGAGACACCCATATGGTGCACTCTAGAATAGTATAGCTAGATATGAATACTAGAATCTTCAGAGATAGGAACTGGAATCCTAGAAGGAATAAATATTACTTTAGTATGGCTCCCGTCCCTAGTAGCGAGAGATGCTAGGCAACCCGAAGAGCCAATGGATGAAGCAAGGGGAGCTAAAAGCAAAATAATGTCTTGTTGAAGTTTATTGATACCCAATTGTTCCCTCATATTTTTAAAATGTATATATTAATTTATAAATAGTATGTTTTCATCATCATTTAGTTTATAAACCTGTACAAGCAATTTTTCATAATTTTCCATAAATTTTAGAAGCTCTAAGTTAATTTCTTTCTGCATTTTTATTATATAAATATCCAATAATTATCATTCAAATTATTTTATGATGATTTAATCATCATAACTTATTATTTACACCAACATGTATGTTTTATAATATGTTAGTCCATTTTTTATAATTATATTTGCATTTTAGGCTAATTGCATATATTTGCAATAATAGCCTATATTCATGTATAATTACATTATGTGTGCCAAAATAACCTTTTTATATTCTTATAATGCTAAGTAATTATTTTCAATTATTTTAATACACAAATAATATTTTATTCATTTATTAATTACTTTTATAAATTATTTTTGATAAATATTGGGTATTTAAAAACTAGCCCCAATTCCTAAATAATTTCGGACCAAATAAATGGCCCAAAAACCCCAATACCTTAGCCCAATAACCCCATCCCAAACCAAAAAACCCCTAATCCTACTCCGATCGATACCCGCTTTACACGACCCGCCCCAACTTTCTTTTAATCCTGGCTATTGATCTCTCAAGATCAACGACCCACAATTAAACCCCCTCCCCCTATAATTAACCTAACTCCTAACCCTAACCCCATTTTCCCTTTCCCCGCCGCCTCTGTATCCTCTCATCTCCCTTTGCCCTCTTTCGAAAAACGTAGTTGCCATCCCCTAAAACCTTCTCCTAATCCCACTGAACATGGGATTTGATTGCTATTACTTACCATATTCGACCCGTCTTTGGTACTGGCTATTCTCCTATAGTTCTTGCCTAAACATGGCAAGTAGATCTCTTCCGAAATCGAACCAAAATTGGTTCAACCCTTGATTTTAAGTATTACTCTGTCTATATTCGTCCTATGCTACTGTGAGTCCGATTATTTGTTTATATTCGGATTGATTTTCACTTTTCCTAAAAACTAGGGTTTACATATCTCTTAAGTTGATTTTTTGACTGATTTGCATGTTTATTTACCTTATTTGTTGCTTAAATCACTCTGTCTCCCTTGTTTACTGTTCGATCTTACTACTATATAAACCCCTCTCCCATTCCCTTCTAGACAAGACTTCAATTGCTAAAATATATATTGAACAAAATTAGGGCTTTACTCTGTGTTCATTTATTATCTTGTTCTATTTTTGGCTCTTGGCCGGCTGAAAGCCAAGCCCACCAGATTTCCTACTTTTCTGACCTTTCCTGGCTGTGAGCACTGCCCTAGGTTCTTTGAAACCCTGGGGAACTTGACGCATCTGGGATTCTGGGTCATATTGTTGTTATTTTCTTGTTTGTTGAGCAATAACTGGTTAGTTTCTCAACCTTCGCAATGTTTATTCCGTTATGTTCTAACTAACATATCTATGTTTTTTGAAATTGCATGACTTAATGTAATTTCTTAAGTATCTTCATGTGTGATTCTGCCTATAGCATGAACTTCTCTAGCATTGTCTCACACCTAAACCATTAGTCCTAAAAATGTCCTTGTATCTAACTTAGGCAGTTTGGTCAGTTAGAAGAATTTAGCTTAATGTGTTGACAATTTGAGTATTTGCATTGGCTATTTGGCATAATCTGGCTTCTTCCCTGATTCTGAATTTCTTAGTGATTAATTTATGTTATTAGCATGCCCTATCTGCTAAAATCTTCACTCTAGTTGTGATTTTCTCCTATGACTATGTTTGTCACTTAGTATATCCTTACCCCGCTAATTCTGTACCCCTAACAAAACTTTATCTTAGATCAGTCTTTCCTGACTTGTTTTCCCCTATAATATGTGATTTTGTCTGCATTGCTGGTATATGTTGTCCTATTTAATCCCTGTTTTTAGCATAATTTGATCCTTTAGGTTTTTGAACTTGTTGCATTAGTGATAACCGTTTTTCTTACTAGCCTAATTCTCCTTGCCTATTAACTTTGTAATCCCATAAGCTTCAGACTCCTTGCCTCTTATAAATATACCCTACCCTAATGTGTGATGTGAAAACTTGCAGCATTCACTTGTCTCTTGAATTCATGCACTTTCTATATCCATTATGTGATAACTTTGTAATGTTTGTAAAAAAAATGTACTTTCCAAACCTTATTACTTTACTACTATTTTCATTGGTTGCTTCCCTATTCTAAACCTAGAATTCTTGGCCACCTGAAAGCCAAAGCCCCCCTAAAACTTCTCTATTAACCTCCCTTGTGTGAGCACTGCTCGGGGTCCACTTTGAGACCCTTTTGAACTTTGAAACACGATAAGGTTCTTGTCCACCTTCTTCTTGATTGCTCAATTCTTCCTTCTCTATGCCTATTGAATAGGCCAATTGGCTAGTGTAAATGATTGTTTTCCTGGATCCTTTGATCAACTATAGTTGTTGGGTATAATCCAAGTCCTCTTGTGGTTTCTAGGTTGTGTTAAAACCTATATGGATACAAAATCGAAGGCTTGGCTGGGCTGGGTACACCCGGACCTATTTTAGGCCCACTATAGTTATTTCTATCACTTTGTAATTTATTTCATTATTGGGCCTGTAATAGTTTTGCAATGACAATTGGAGTATTAGTAAAATTGGGAAAATGGGTCTATTCCAATGTTTGAATGAAATGGTAGAAATCCTGCCTATAGGATTTGAGTGTTCAATTTGTTCAACATGGTCTATGTGTTTGTTAGACAATCTGACTATAGGACATAAATATTTCAGCTGCTCACATGTTCATTTCCCTCACATTGTTAACTTCCTATTATACTGCAATACAATAATTATTTGTTCAAATTGCTTCATGTTAGATATCATGCCTATAGGATCACGTTAAGTAATAATACCTGCTCTTTACAATATTCATGCTAATAAGACTATAATCGAATCAGCTACTATTACTGTTATTCCCATTAAATTGCTCGCCTAGAAAGCATGCCTATAGGAATGAAAGGATAAATAACTAGTTTCAATTTCCAATTCTTAGAAATCCTGCCTATAGGACCCTATTGCTCGCCTAAAAGTGTGTTGACAAAAACGAACGCTGGTAATTTTGAACTATCAAACTGTTTCGCTGCCTTATTTCGCAAGCAATTTAGAAGCATTCCTATAGGATTTGTAATACTCGCGATATGCATAGCAACATTGCCTGTACGTTTAAAATCCAGAATCACCTAGAAGCCATGACTATAGGATTTAAAGACTCTATTTCGTATTAATTCTGTAATTTGTCACCTGCCTAATATGTAAAACCTGTTTGCGTGCATTTGTTGCTTACATGTGGAGGACAACTTGAGCCATTTAATGCCCTTATGTGTAGTCCAACATAATTTGAATGTCGCTTAGATTTATCATTTTGAGCAGCCTAAGTTAAGTCCAGCACCACCCAAAATAGAGCTCCAAATGCCTCATGGGCCATAGGCATGGGACGGGTAGTGCACGCATAAGGCACGATTTATAATCAGCTAGTGCACTTTAGGTAAAAACTTAAAGATAGTAACCGGGTAGCAGGATGATAGTCTGTGCCCGCTGAATAATATGAGTAATACCCCATCTCAAGGGAGTTACGAAGTAGTATTTATGTTTCACGGAGTGATCCTTTAGGCTAAAAAACTTAGGACCCTCCCCCTATCTTTCTTTCAAGTATTTGTACTTACTCAAAGTCTTTTAATAATGAATTTTCCCAAACTTCTTTCTTTCTTTGTTTGTTTGACTAATTCATATAATTCGAGTTCGGCCGGGACCCATAGTTGTGGACCTCGAAGAGTGCCTAACACCTTCTCTTCGAGGTAATTTCGAGCCCTTAACCGATCTTTGGTGGCATTGACTAGTAAACCCAAGTCATATGCATATAGGTGCCCTAACGCACCTTAAACTCATTAGGTGGCGACTCTCTCTTTTAACACCTCCTTTAAAAGAGTTTTCACGTGTCAAAACCCGATTTCGTGAGAAAAAAAGGCACGATAAAGTTTTCAAAAGAAAGTGATAGGAAGAAATATTAGCGGGGAAATAAAGAGAGAGATAAGGAAGCATTATGAGTAAGGTGTGATACATGGATGACAACGGTAGATAAAAAATGACAGTATTACAGAGTCTATAGTAAGGTGAAGTGATAGGCCTTGAGACAATGAAGAGTATAGGCCATAAAGACATCCTTATTTCGAGAAATATGTTCGTGACTCTAACGTGATTACCAGAGGGAAAAGATAGACCTTTGGAGTAATAAAAGTCAGTATGGGATGGCGAACAAGATAAACTAAACATGGATTAGGGACTGAGTGATTTGATAATAGACAGCATCATGAGAATTTCAGAGATTACGTTCCGGCGATAATAGAATGGAAGACAGAAGAATAATATTTAAAGGTCATTCAGGAAGACGCTTCCCTAAAGAAAGCAATGTGAGCAAAGTTAAGCTCAAGGGACTATGTGTTCCAGTTACACTAAGTGTCACCCTCACAAGTAAGGAATTTCGTTATCCTTGGTGCAGAAGGATTACCACAAGGCGAGTAAAGGTCATCGATGATGTGAAAAGATGCCAAAGATGAAGAGGTAAAACATCTATACTTAGATCATCGTATCACTAAATCTTAGTACTCCCCTAAAGGGGGGAATGCGGAGTGATATGACATTAAGTCAGAATGAAGTGATTCTATGTAATGACCCGATTGGTCATTTTAAGAATTTAAGCTCCGTTTGGTGGCGTAAGGTCTTGAACAACTTCACATTTTGTATATCGACCTGCGTGTATGGTTGGATTCAGTTACCGGATGATTTAGAGTCGAATTGGAAGAATGACTGTTGTTTTGGAAGCTTAAGCGATGAATTTTTACCGGAATTTGACTTTTTGTGTAAGCGGCTCTTGAACGAGTTATGGATGATGCCAGTAGCTTTATATGGTTATGTTTGGCTTAGGATCACGTCCGGGATGCATTTTGGAGGTCCGTAGTAGTTTTGGAGGTCCTGTTGTTAGCCCCGGACTTCAGGAGACTTTAGCACAGTTCCTGAGCATGTTTGGTACATTGGCTCAGGTAGGGTTATTTCAGGTTGCACCAGTTTCTTCATCGACCGGGGGAGGAGCCCAGAATCCCACCGTACACACTCCAGAGTAGCGAGTTCATGTTGGTCAGGTTCCAGGTGTCATGGTGACACAACCTATGGTTCCAATTCAGCTCATGGTCAGAGCAACAACATCTGAAGGAGAGCAGCTTAGATTTGCAAGGTTCAAGATATATAACCCTCCTACATTCAGCGATTTGGCTTCAAAGAGTGCACAGGGTTTTCTAGAGGAGTGTCATAGCATTCTCCGCACTTTGGGATATTGTTGAAATAAGTGGGGTTGCTTTTACTACATTCCAGATTAAGGGAGCGACTTATCAGTGGTAATGGGCATATGAGTTGGGTAGCCCGGCTGAGTCAACTTCACTTACGTGGAGTCAATTTTCAGAGATGTTCTTGAGAGAGTTTGTACCCAGTCCCTTCGAGATGCATGGAGCGTGGAGTTTGAGTAGTTGCGCCAGGGCACTATGTCAGTATTAGAGTATGCCATCATATTTAGTGATTTGGCCAGTCATGCTCCTGCCTTAGTTGATACAGTTAGAGGGCGAGTCCGTAGATTCATTGAAGGGCTCAGACATGATATTCGATTCAGCATGGCTCGAGAGTTGGAGTCATATGTTTCATTTTAGCAGGTGGTAGGGATCGCTCGCCTGTTAGAGGGCATGTGGGATCGGGAGCGAGAGGACAGACGAGATCAAGAGAGAGAGTCCAGGGAGGGAGGAGGCCTCGTAGACCATAGAGATCTACTGGTCCTTATTTTGGAGGCAGGGTAAGACATGGTAGAAATTTGTGGGTCAGCCAGTTTAGTTGCACTTCCGGCTTCGTTCAGCGTTCTAGGTGCTCATGGGTCTCTCAGTTTCCACAGCCACATCAGCAGAGGGGTTTCTTTGAGTGTGGAGATATCAGCCACATGGTGAGAGATTATCCTAGTCTTCGGGCAGGTGTGTCACACCGATTATTCAGCTGAGTAGGGGCACCCAAGAGAGGGAGGCCCGGCCCGTTGATGTGTTTTACATAGTAGACTGGATGTCGTTGTGCCAGATGTTATCATACAAGTATGTTTGAGCTGTTATAGAGGGGTACCATTTGTAATGCATTGTAGTTATGCTGGTCGGGACGAGTTCCCTCATTTGTTGCTTCGTTTATGAGTGAGTTTCATCCTTTGCACTCTATTTTTGTGTTTGCTCCTATTGGGAGATTCTATGAGTGGTAGATCGTGTCTATCGGTGTTTTTATTCATCATTGAGAGTGGTGAGACTAGGAGTGAGTCTTGTTGTTCATCATGGTAAGCTTGATGTGATTTTTTCTGGGTATTTTTCTTACGAGCTGTGATTTGATATTCTACTGGGGTGAGAGTTCAGCGAGTGTTGTGATTTATTGGCAGAGCTGAGTTAGTGGAAGATTCAATTGGTATGATATATACATACTCGATATGCGATTTAGAGTTGAGGGCGAGACCCTAATGAACTTTTGAGATTCGATATGTTTGAACCGAGTTGAGTACCGCGGTGGAAACTATATCAGGATGGGATCCTTGTGATTTGTTTATATGCTTTAATTCTTTCCTTGTATATTGGTTATGGGTCAGTACTGATAGAGAGTTGTGCCTGTTGGGCTTGTTTGATGGTTTCCTTATGTGTTTCTCTTTTCGTATTCAGTCATTTTCGTTCTGTGCTTTTTGAGTTTTAGCTTGTGGGGTGTGTGCCCGGTGGTGTTAGTTGTGTCTTGGTGATTCGGGTGTCTAATTACGAGGTCTTCGTGTTTCTTTCATCATTGTCAGTGTTATGGAGGGTTGAAATAGAGTTCTTTTAGATGTGAGGCTAATTTCCAGTGCTGAGTTGATTCCGGGCAACTATTGTGATTATAAGTGTTATTAAGGGCCTATGTGTGGTGTGTTATGTTGTGTGGTCGTACCTTGTGGATGTAGGCATGAGTTGATGCAACTGGTTGAGGCTGATACCGGATATGGATTTAGAATCGGGCCTTTTGGAAGTGAAGAGAAGGTGAGAATTTGGGTATGAGGCTTATCGATATTAGTAGAAAGGCTAAACTGCAGTTGTTATGGTATCATCGGTCTTATGTAGATTGGGGTGACGTGGGATCACCGGCGGGTGTGTGTTGGAAGTGTGCATTCAGTGATTGGACGAGTTCGAGGCGAATCTTGGCACGTTTAAGGACGAACGCTTGTTTTAAGAGGGAGAGAATGTAACGACCCGACCAGTCGTTTTGAGAATTTAAGCTCCGTTCGGTGGCATAATGTCTTGAACAACTTCACATTGTGTATATCGACCTGCATGCATGGTTGGATTTAGTTACCGGATGATTCGGAGTCGAATTGGAAGAAGGAATGTAGTTTTGGAAGCTTAAGCGGTAATTTTGACCGGAATTTCACTTTTTGTGCAAACGGCTCTGGAACGAGTTATGGATGATTCCAACAACTTCATATGGTGATGTTTGTCTAAGAGCGTGTCCGTAATGCGTTTTGGAGGTCTGTAGTAGATTTAGGCTTGAATTGGCGAAATTAAAAATTTGGCGATTTCTGGTTGGCAGTGGAAAATGTGATATCGGGGTCGGAATGGATTTTTGGAAGTTGGAATAGGTTCGTAGCATCATTTGTGACGTGTGTGCAAAATTTCAGGTCATTCGGACGTGGTTTGGTTGGTTTCAGCATCGTTGACGAATTTTGAAAGTTCAGAAATCATTAGGCTTGAATTCGGGGTTAATTCAGTGTTTTAGTGTTGTTTTGGGTGTTCTGAAGGTTCAACTAAGTCCGTGGGATGATATGTGGTGTCTTGGTATAATTGTTTGAGGCCCCGAGGGGCTCGGGATTGATTTCGGATGGTTAACGGAGGTTTGGACTTGGAAAATGCAGTAAAGCTACTGCTGGTGCCATTTTACTGGTGTGGCCACACCTGCAGATTGGGGACTGCAGGTGCGATAGTCGCAGGAGCGAGAGGCGACCGCAGATGCAGAGAAGGTCGAAGAAGCAGAGTGGTTGACTGCACCTGCGGGCGCGCAAGTGCGAGGCATGGGGCGCAAGTGCGGAAGCTGGGGAATAAGTAGGAACTTGCAGATGCGCACCTGGGACTGCAGGTGCGAGTTCGCAGGTGCGAGCATAGTGACCGCAGGTGCGGAACCCCTGGGAAGAGTATATAAATTTCAGCCTTCGCAAATTTTCTTATTTCCTCCAGTTTTGAAGACGGGTTTGGAGCTTTTTGAGGGGTTTTGAAGAGGGATTCAAGGGGAAACGCATTGAGATAATGTTTTTTAACCTAACACTCGATTCTATGGTGATTTTCAGTTAATTAAGCATGAAATTTGTGGGATTTAATGATAAAAAATAGAGGGGTTAGGGCTTGGAAATTTGAAGATTTGATTTAGGGATTTGAGGGGTCATTTTGTCTTCGGATTTTGAGGTATTTGGTATGTATGGACTCCTGGGAGTATAAGGATTTTAGTTTTGCTATTTTATCGGATTCCGAGACGTGGGCCTGGGGCCGGGTTTGGCCAATTTCGGGATTTGTGATGTAATTCGATAATTTTTATGTGGGATTCATTTCTTTAGCATATATTAATGATATGATATTGATTTTGGATAGATTCGGGGCGATTTGTGGCCAAGTCAAGCGACAAGGGAATTGCGGAGTAGATTTTCATCCCGTTTGTCGTCATTGAGGTAAGTATCTTGCCTAACCTTGTGTGGGGGAATTACCCCTTAGGATTTGAGTCTTCTATGTTGATTGTAGTCCGTGTACGCGAGGTGACGAGTGCGTGCTCAGACTTATTTGTAGAAGACTGGCCTTTTAGGGTTCTTAGTTCCATATTATTCTCTGTTATTGAAGTTGTATTTGTTAAGATTGAGTTCCTGACTACTAATTTCATCTCTACCTGCTTAAATTGGAATTTACTTGCTTTTAGATTCACTCTATTGCCTATTTGACTCCTAATTGACTTAACTGAAGGTTTTACCTCTTCTACCGTTATGCTATACTTCTCATAAACTGCCTATCTTATTGAAATTAGTATTTTCTTATCCTATAATTGTTTAGCCTTGATTGGAGTCACGAGTATCTTTTACTGCTTACCCTTATTTGAATTGTTGAATATCTCTCATAATTTCTCGACCTCATAAGGAGTTTAGATAACTTATATCTTAGTCGACTTGTCCTTACATGGAATTATTTGACTTGTGTGGGCTTCTCATTGTTGGCTGAAAAATTGTGGATTCGTTGTTACGTCTTGTTTTTCCCTGGTTAAGCTGTTCTCTTTACACTTAGCATTCTTTACCGTGATTTTTCCTTGTGAACGATGTTCTACTGTTTCTTTGTGAATTGAAGTCCTTGTATTGATGTATTCATCGTGCTTTGTATTATTGTCATTGTTGCTTTGTATTTAATGTGGTGATGAGTTTTCTGTCGTGCTATAATTGTTGTCCTTGCTTGTTGTGCGGCATATTTAAATTGGGACTACGGACGTATTCCGGGAGATCCCCCTGTACTGCATATTTAAATTGGTACTACGGACGTATTCCAGGAGATCCCCATGTACTGAATATTTAATTGGGACTACAGACGTATTCCAGGAGATCCCCATGTACTGCATATTTATTTTGGGACTACGAACGTATTCCAAGAGATCCCCTAGCACTGCATATTGTTTTGGGACTACGGACGTATTCCGGGAGATCTTCTGTATTGTATGATAAATTCAGAACTACGGGACAGGATCCCAGTAGATCTTATTAAAGAAACTATGTTTGAAAGACATTTATTTGGAAAGTCATTTATCTTGAATAAAACTATGTTTGAAGTATATTTCTTTGGAAAGTATATTTGAAAAGCATTTATCTTGAATAAAACTATGTTGAAGTACATTTCTTTGAAATAGTATAATTGGAAAGCGTTTGTGTTGAAGAAAAACTATGTTTGAAGGACATTTTCTTTGAAAAAGTATATTTGAAAAGCATTTATCTTGAAGCAAACTATGTTTGAGAGAAATTTCTTGGGAAAGTATATTTCAAAAGGATTTTTACCTTAAATATTTCAATATAAAAACTTACGGGTGAAAGTTTACACTCGATGATTTTGACCAATTTATTGGGATTTGTGGCTAAGGCCTGATGTGGAGACTAGTGCAGTGATGAATTATTACTTGCCCTTATTGTATAGTGATTTCTGGACTTGGACTGTGTTCCCGTCCATCCTTCGGTGTATCATTTTGGTAATTTGTTGTTGTTTATTATTTTTCCTTCCTTATTGTAGTCGTTCTGTTGTTAGCCATATTGTGTAGATAATAGATAGAGGTTCTGCTTCCGTTATTTTCTATACTTATGCTTGTTCAGTTTATTAGACCAGTGGGTGTCTTGACTAGTCCTCGCCACTACTTCATTGAGGTTAGTCTTGATACTTGCTGGGCACCGCTGTGGTGTGCTCATACTACACTTCTGCACATTTTTGTGCAGATCCAGGTATTGGTCGTTAGTAGCTATGTGGATCCTTACTGAGGAGACTCAAGGTAACCTGCTGCTGCGTTCGCAGGCTTCGGAGTCACCTTCCTATTTTGTATTTACACTGTTTTTACTTACTTCCAAACAGTTGTATTTAGAAGTTGTAGTAAACTCTATACAACTTATGACTTGTACTACCGGGTTTTGGGAATATGCTCTCGTATAAAGAATTCTTTTTCATAAATATTAGATTTTATTTATTATTGTTGCTATTATATGAATGTTAGGCTCCTAGTCCTTAAGACGAGGTGCTATGACGATACCCAACGGAGGGAAAACTTGGATCGTGACATTCTAGTAACTATAGAATGGTAAAGAAAGAATGCGAAAAAAAAGAGTGACAAAAGGAATGAGATTGCACTTATTCAAATCCTACGGATATGCTACGATTCCAGAACATTAAGCAAGCACGACGCCAAGGAGATGAAGTAAGGGTTCCGGCCCTAGATGCTATTGATAAATAAAGATCCAGTGCAAGATGTAAGTTAAGATAGAGGAAATAACCCAAGAAAGATTACGTGGAATATGGATATGAGAATGGGCCAACGAATAATTATTAGTTGATTCAGGAAAAGCCTAGTTATTGCTAGAAAAGAAGATACAGACAAATCAATAGATCGTGCAAGATAAACATAGTGAACCCCAAAATAGGGAATGCAGTCTCGCGGATATGACATTGTGATTCTTGAGAAATATTCATATATGAGTTAGGGGAGTTAAAGGTACCATATGAGTGTTACTGAAATAAAAGATAATGCCACTGGGAAGACAATCAAAATATCAAGTTCAAAAGTAACCATACAAGAACATGAGCGTAAACTACGGATAATTATAGGCAAGGAAGGACATCATCCTTAATATCTGAGGCATAAGAGAGATAGTACAACAAAACCATCATATTCTATAACGGCCCTACGATAGATCAAGTTAGAAGAGTACCAGCCTCGTAAAAAGTTAGCATGGAGGTACCACCAGATTGTGTATGCACCAGAGGTGCAAGTACTATAAGAGAGCTTCAAGTTGTGGATGTGAATTATACCTATGTGAAAGGGAGGTCATGAAAGAGATAGAAGATGTGATGTGAGATCTTAAGGTAAGTAAGGTAAAGGTGAACAACGAACGAGATACTCAAATGCAGAAGGTTGTGAATAGTCCATACTTCGGATAGAAGGCTAAAAGCGCGGGGATTCAGTATCCAGGAATGATAGCGGTGTCGTCAGTGGCATATCTTCCAACCTATGGTCTCTAGGTGTCGAGAGGTCTAGTTAAGAGAGTCAAGAAGAGTTAGAGACGATCTGATATCTTGCTTGATATTCCAGAATAACATAAGGAAATCTATGGTGCAAGCAAGTTGAAGGAAGGTTGCGAGTAGTACTAATAGATATATGTAGGTCGTGTGTAGGTCGCAAGCTAAAGTATAGTAGAGCGACAAGGTGTTAGGAAGACAGGAGTAAGGATAACAAAAAGGAGAAGGCAAGTGAGAAGGTGGCGAAATGGATAAGTCCTCGGGATTAAGCCCATGAAAACAAGAAGAGCTAATGGTTTCTCTAAGTTATACAAAGCTCAGTATAGCATGAATGAACTCAAAGGAGTCTAAGACTAGTAGCATTTAGAAAAGAAGGAATGCTACCCTGGTAATAGAATGATCGTGTAATTACGATAAATAAAGGATGACGTTTGGGCCTTCCATCGAGTAATGATTTGAAGAAACAAAAAAAAAGGGAATTTTATGAATTGTACAGGATTAAAATACCCACGTAAGGTGAATCACATTGGGACGCTATGAAATACGGTTATGGAAGCATGGTATTGACCCAGGTGGATCAGTCTAATCATTTCAGATGTTCCCTTATGAGACGTGAGCCCAAGTGGTAGTAGGTCAAGTTATCGATATTAAGGTAAGTCAATAATGGATCGATAAAAGTTACAAAGTATGAGATGATATTAGGCTGTCATTCTTAAGATGAATAGTAATGAGGATTCATTGAAGGACTTAGACTTATACATATGGGATAAGCAACGAAAGTAACCTGGAGTTTGGTAGCAGGCCTAAGTAAAGTCACACGGATGGATAACCAAGGCTACGAAACAAGATATAGCAATAGTCGTAAGTTCGATAAAGTACCGAGCGAAGAATTTTTGTATACCCATAGATTCCTAGAGGGACATCTTATCAAGCTTTGTATATGTTTACTAAGTAAGGCCTAGAGATTGGATAAAAAGCTAGAGGAAAAAGGAGAGAAGATTCACATGGGCGCATTTACAAGGTCAGAGTTGTACAAGATGCGTGACAAAAGGTAGCAACAATTACCAGATTGGAAGGATTTCGACCACAAGTCATGGTGTGAGAAAGAGGCCAAAAGGGAGGAATGCCCTGGCCTTTAGAGTTATTCTCCGAGAAGTTGCCTTGATGGAAAGGAAAGTCCTAGAGTATTCGGAAGACATAAGTTATGAAAATGATAAGTACATAAGTCAACATTCGAGGAAAAATGGTCTGAAGGGGTGGGGGGGCGGGGGGGATGATGTTACACCCCATGTTTTCATACATGGAAGTATTCCATAAGTAAATTGATATAAGCTCAGAAATGAGATGTTACATCCCGCATTTTCGTACATTAAAGTTTCAACGTAAGTAAATCGATGTATGTTCGGGAATGAGATTATTTTGGGATTATAAGTATTATTCTATTTCAAACAAGTGATAAGAAATTCGTGAAGGTGAGAGGGTAAGCAAATCGAAGAAAGTGAGTTTCGTCGAAGTTTGTCGATTTGGGATAAAATATGGTCCGAGCTATAATACCCGGTATTTATGGACTAGTGTCATACAAGGTACCACATGACCATGATAGTAAAATGTATGAAGTGTGTTAAAAGTGAGTAGTATTTTATGTAATTTGAGATAATTCCTAATTATGTAGATAATCGGGTAATTATTGGTTAATGGGAGATTAACAAATTAATTAAGTGGATAATTATTGTAAGAGAAATATCCCCCAACGTGGAAACCAAATAAGAGCTATTAGGTGACTCTTAATTAAATGTGCATGATGGAAAACTTTAAAGAGATAGGTACTTTACCTTATTTTGTTAAAGAGAGTTATCAAGAAAGCCAAGAAATGTTACGGCCACTAATCACTTCCTTGTTGTAGTAAGCAAACATTCCATTTAAAATTCATAATATTGTTCATAAGCTTCAAAGAGGAATGCTTATATTTACTAAGTTATGGATGAAGCTACAAAAAATTCATACGAGATTTCATAAGGTAATAGCAACGGGATTTTGCGATTCTAAGGGAGTATTATGCAATCTTTCTCAAGAATATCATATGGATATTCCCCTACTTCGATCCGCCGTTATGCTAGTTGCCGCAAAAGACATGTGTTAGAGGGATCATAAAGAGAATCGGTTCAGGTATGTTAATGCTAAACCTTTCTTTCAATTTGTCATGATCCAGTAAATACATGTGTTTAAACGAGACATAAAGAGAAGTTCATACTCCCAAATTTATGTGCATTATCCTAGTTTCATAAGTTACAGTATTCTCCCTTATCGGGACTTTATATTCAATTGAGTATTGCTTCTTCCAGTCAAGAAAGCAGAGAGTCTATATATACAGTATTAAATTATTTTCACTACCATCGAGCTATAATCGATGGGCAGGCCCCTATTGGGCAACCTCTGATCAGATGGTAAGTTATATACCGAGCATGTTGTGGCCGAGCGCCTATGAGCAAGCCCAATTGGCCGAGATACAGAGCTTAGTATGGCCGAGATCCTATGAGCGATCCTACTACGGGAGAGCAGTTATATATACCGAGTCTTATAAGGGCGGACAACTATTTTACTTACTATATTGAGATAGTTGAGTTAGTATCAGCAGGTGGGAATATCTTCATATTATATTTGACTCCTAGCTACTTTCAGTTATTATATTATCAGTTCAGTTTCAGCTTTCAGTATATTGCCATAAATACTCGGTACATTATTTCGTACTGACGTCCCTTTTCTGGGGGTGCTGCATTTCATGCGTGCAGGTTCAGACAGACAGATGGGTAGACCTCCTCATTAGGTGTTGCCCAAGTTCAGATTGATCGGTAAGCTCCATGACCTTCGGAGTTGCCGGGTCTAGAGCGTTACGTACATCTTTGTATATATGTATATATGTTATGAGTAGGTCGGGGCCCTGTTCCGATCACAGTATATCCATCAGTAGAGGCTTGTAGAATCCTATCAGTTAATGCAGTATGTTGGGTTTGTAGGCCTATAATGTACATTTTGTTGGTTTGCCAGCTGTAGTAGTTATGATGGCCTCGTTGGCCCAGCTTTATATTGATATTTAGTCAACATTCCCAATTGTCTTGGAATGTGTTCCATGTCCAAACTATGACATTATATGTTCAGAATCCCTTAGTCGCAAGTTGGTACGCAAGGATAGGCGAGGCATCAGGTGACGGTCACGCACCCCAAGTTCGGGGCGTAACATCGTACCTCGACCAAAATTACAAAATCCGAACACCCACTCGATATCGAGTCCAACCATACAAGAATTACTCAAATCCGACCTCAAATCACCTTTCAAAACTCCTAATTTAAGCCTAATTTCACAATTCTCCCTAATTTTTCAACTCAAACCCCTAATTACAAGATAAAACAATAATAGATTCAAGTAACTTAACCAAAATCGAGTTAGGAACTATTACCCCAACAATCTCTCTGAAAATCTCCTGAAAATTTGCTTCACACCGAGCTCTCTAAGTCAAAATTATGAAATAAGAGATAAAACCCTCGTTTTGAAATTTAGGTCTGTTGCCCAGTGATTTACACGTCGTGATCGTGGAATTTCCTTCGCGATCGCGAAGAAAAAAATCTTCATCAATCAAAAACCTTCTACGAGAATGCAGAGAACTGGTCGCGAAGGTGAGTAATATTCCAAAGCTTCGCGATTGCGTAGAGCAACACGTCAACCTTCCAGGCCTCTTCTTCCTTCATTGCAAACGCGGCTCCACTCACGCATTCGTGATTCACTCTCCCTCAAGCTTCACATTCGCGTAAACCATATCGCGATCGCATAGAACAAATTCACGCCTACCAATCTTAAACTTCATGATCGTGGCCCCACTTTCCCGATCCCATAAGAGGAAACCAGACTAAGAAAACGAACAATCTCTCAAAGCAAAAAATGAAGCCAAACTTGATCTAAATCACCCCCGAGGCCATCGGGACCTCAACTAAACATGTAAACAAGTCTTAAAACATCATATGAATACGCTTGAAGAGTCAAATCACATTAAACAACACTAGAACCACGAATCGCGCATCGATCCAAGCCTAAGGAACTTGTGAACTTCCAAATTCAAAACTAATGCCAATTCATACCAAAACAACTCTGATTGACTTCAAATTTCACACACAAGTCATAATTGACATAACATACCAATTCTAACTATCGGAATCGGGATCCAACGCCGATATCAATAAATTTAACTCCCGATCAAACTTTCCAAAATCTTCCATTTTCCAACTTTCGCCAAGTCACGTCGAAACGACCTACGGACCTCCAAATCAACATCCGGACACGCTCCTAAGATCAAAATAACCATACAGAGTTATTGAAACCATCAAAACTCTATTCCGGAGTAATCTTCACACAAGTCAAACAACGGTCAACTCTTATAACTTTAACCTCCTACTTAGGGACAATGTGTCGCATTACATTCTGAAACACACCAGAAAATAAAAACAAACACAAGGGGAAGTTACATGACCACAATATATCATAGAGGAGCCAATAAATAAGGGTCAGGGCTAAAGCACTCAAAACGACCGGACGGATCGTTACATTAGTATTGATTAGAACTTCAATAACCCGGTAGGTCATTTTGAGAGTTAGCGCCCTGAACCCCTAATAACTATTTTCCTCATGTCTATTTCTGCTTTTGGGACTTGTTGGAACATTGAGTGGTGAAATTTAGAGAGTTTTTGGATACATAGTCCTTATAGGTGAGTTTAAGCCTTAGAAATCGGACTGCAGTTGGAACTGTGGGAAGACAGGTCCAGAATGGGATTTCGTCGACTCTATTAGCACCGTTGGATGATTTTAGAGTTAGGAGTGTGTTCGAAATATGCTTTAGAAGTCTGTAGTGGATTTAGGCTTGAAATGGCGAAGGATAGAATTTCGACGATTTCGGCCGATGGTCAAATTTTTATATCAGTCTCGGAATAGAATTCTGAGAGTGGCTGTAGGTCCGTTGTATCATTTGTGATGTGTGTGTAAAATTTGAGGTCATTCGGACTAGTTTTGATGTGTCTCGACGTCGGTTGTAGATTTTGGAAATTTGATAAGTTCTTAGGCTTCAATCCATGTATAATTGGTTATTTTGGTGTTATGTGATGTGTTTTGGAGGCTCGACTAAGTTTGGATAAGGAATTAGGACTGGTTGGTAAGTTTGGTTGAGGCCCCGGGGGCCTCGGGGATGTTTCAGATGCTCACGAGTGAATTTTGAATTTGGAGAAACAGCTAAACCATTTCTGGTTCTGGTGTCTCGCATCTGCAATGGACCTCCGCAGGTGCAGATACGTAGGTGCGGGCTCGGCCAAGTCACCCATTCCTCGCAGGTGCGGTTGGGTTTCCACAGGTGCGGAGCTGCAGATGCAGCCAATTGACCGTAGGTGCGGCCCCAGGCCTTTTAGTGGGTTTTCGCACCTGCGATGGAATTTCCGCAAGTGCGGTCCAAGGGGCGCAGGTGTGTAAATCGCTGGGCAGTTATATCATATTTGAGGGCTTGAATTTCATAACTTCTAAAATCATTTGGAGTTCAAGTGTAGGAGATTTGGAGTGAGTTTTGAGGAAAAGCTTCATAGGTAACAATTCCTAACTCTATTCCCTTTGTATATCAATAATCTATGGCCATTTCTTTCATGAAATTAAGGGATTTAGGTGAAAAAGCATGCAAATGGGAAGAAGTTTCCTTAAATACAAAATCCGAGAATTTAGTAGGATTTTGTCGTCGATTTTCGATGGTTCTTGTTTGAGTGAGTTCGTGAGTGAATGGGTGTTCTAAATTTGTAACTTTCACTCGATTCTGAGACGTGGGCCCGGAGGACTTTTAGGGTGATTATCCTAATTTTGCGTATTAGCCTCGAAAATATTAGCTATTTTTATTCCTTAAAGTGATATTTACATTGTGCAATCGAATTGAATAGATTTGGGCCATTCGGAGTCGGATACTCGTGGAAAGAGCGTGGTTTTGAGTTGAGTAGCGCAGTCGAGGTAAGTGGCTTGCCTAACTCTGTGTTGGGGACTTCCCCTAGTCTATTTTAATATTGTTTTATGTTGATTGGGCGTCGTGTGCTTGACGTGATGAGTACTCACACGGTCCATTGTTGCTAAACCTCCATTTTTCCCTCCGTGACTTAAATCATTTCACTCCCATTTCTCTGAATCATGTATCGACTATGTAGTTTAGATTAGGAAATAGCATGCCTACCTGTCTTACTTGAATTTTTCCTAGTTATTACTATATGTACCATGTTTAGGTAGTTTTGTCCATATTTTTTCCTGTGATTTTTCTTGAATTGTTTTAAATAAAAAAAATTATATCCTGTATTTGTACTGCATTGCATATTTAAATTGGAACTACGGACGAGATTCCGGGAGCTTTCCCCCTGTACTGTATAGCATATTTAAATTGGGACTACGGACAAGATTCCGGGAGCTTTCCCCCTGTACTGCATTGCATATTTAAATTAGGACTACGGACGAGATTCCGGGAGCTTTTCCCCTGTACTGCATTGCATAATTGTTACTGTAATATATGTTGTGCTGAGCCGAGAGCTCCCTGTTATTAGTTTCTTTTAAGCTCATTGTTCCTACTGATTTGCCTTAGCTTATTATATCTCTCTATTCATATTTTTATACTATTTTACTATAAGAATCCAGTAGAGCCTTAACCTGACCTCGTCACTACTTGACTGGGGTTAGGCTTGGCACTTACTGAGTACCAATTTGTGGTGTACTCATGCCCTTTGCTGCACATGTTTTTGTGTGCAGATCCAGGTACCAGCGCTCAGTTCTGTGGCTAGGGGTCTGAGCAGCAGCTTTTAGGAGACTGAAAGGAAATTCTGCCGCGTCCGCAAAGTCCTTCGAGTCACCTTCCACTCCAGATTTAGATAGATTTCTCTTTTTCATGTAAATTCTCTCGCGTTGTATAGAGCTATTTTGAAATAGAGCTTGTGACTAAGGTGATATTCCGAGTTTTGGGCGAAGTGGCGATGTTTTCATTGTAGAGTCACTTATTTCGTCTTTGTTTCTATTGCTTTTATTTAATATGTGTTTCCGCAATTAGGCTTACCTAGTCGTAGAGACTAGGTGCCGTCACGATGCCTTCGGAGGGGATATCGGGTCGTGACAAGTTGGTATCAGAGCGTCTAGGTTCATAGGAGTCATAAGTCACAAGTCGGTTTATTAGAGTCTCGCGGATCGGTGCGGAAACTTCCGTATCTATCTTTGTGAGGCTATGTAACTGTTAAGAACAATCATATTTCTTTGATTTCCTTTAGGTGCGAGTTATTGACATAAATATTTTCCAAAATTCTATTCTACTCTTTGCTACAGATGGTGAGGACCCGTACTGGGAGGACCGACGACCAGGCACCCGAGCCCCCTGCCAAAGCTGCCAGAGGCCAGGACTGGGATAGAGGACGACCGCGAGGTGCAGCCCGAGCACCGGCGAGAACTGCGGCAGAGAAGCCCATGGCAGCCCCACCTGGAGAGCCGGCACAGGAGGTCCCTATTGCTTCTCCAGCCTTGCAGGAGACCTTCACTCAGTTCATGAGTATGTTCAGTACTCTAGCGCAGGCTGGACTATTTCTGATAGCTCCCGCTACATATCAGGCCAGGGGAGGGGCACAGACTCCTGCAACCCGCACTCTTCATCAGAGAGGCCAGGTTGATCAGGCCCAAGAGTATATTCCAATGCCCCCAGCGGCTCCAGTTCAGCATGATGTTAGAGCAGCTCCTTCTGAGGCCGAGCAGCTCAGACTCGATAGGTACAAGAAGTACCACCCACCTACTTTCAGCGGACTAGCTTCAGATGACGCTCTGGGATTTCTTGAGGAGTGTCATCATATTCTCTGCACAATGGGCATTGTGGAGACCAATGGGGTTTCTTTCACCGCTTTCCAGCTGAGGGGAGCGGCATATCAGTGGTGGCGGGCCTATGAGTGGAATAGTCCGGACGAGGCAGCCCTACTCACTTGGACTCAATTTTCAGAGATGTTTCTGCGAGAGTATGTCCCTTAGAGCCTCAGGGATACTTGGCGCGCAGAGTTCGAGTAGTTGCGCCAGGGTACTATGACTGTGTCAGAGTATGCAGTCTGTTTCAGCGAGTTAGCTCAGCACGCACCAGCTTTGGTTGCCACGGTGAGAGAGCGGGTTTGCCTCTTCATTGAGGGACTTCATCCTAGTATTCAGATCAGTATGGAGAGAGAGTTGGAGATGGATATCACTTACCAGCAGGCAGTGAGTATTGCCAGGAGAGTAGAGGGCATGTTCGCCCGGGACAGAGAGGAGAGGGAGGCCAAGAGGTCTCGAGAGACTGGCCATATTTCAGGAGCTCGTGCACCAGCAGCACGTCACGGTAGGGGCTTTGTGGGTCGCCCTGTTCATTCAGCCCTTCCAGCAGCCAGCAGTATTCCAGCTCCTCCTAGACCTCAGGAGTTTTATTATGCACCGCCAGTATCCAATATGCCTCCAGTTCGAGGTGCTATTTCCAGCCAGACCAGCAAGCCAGCTCCTATTTAGTCTCAGCCGCAGCGTCCTCCGAGAGGTTGTTTTGAGTGTGGTAACACTCGTCACTTGATTAGAGATTGCCCAGGGCCAGGAGGGGTGCACCTCCACAGTCTTATCAGCCTCCAAATGCTCCGTCGGGTCCTCCGGCTATTCTTCCAGCCCCAGCTACCACTCCACCCCCTCAGCCAGCTCGAGGTGGGGGTCGGGGAGGTAGAGGTCACCCTAGAGGGGGAGGCCAGGCCAGATACTATGCCCTTCCAGCCCGTTTCGAGGCTGTTGCTTCAGACTCGGTCATCACAGGTATTGTCCCTGTCTACCATAGGGATACATCAGTATTATTTGATCCAGGCTCTACGTATTCATATGTGTCCTCTTATTTTACTCCACATTTGGGGATATCTCGGGATTCTTTGAGTTCCCGTGTCTATGTATCTACTCCTGTGGGAGACTCTCTAGTTGTGGACCGCGTATATCAATCATGTTTGATTTCTCTTAGTGGTTTTGAGACCAGGGCTGATTTATTATTACTCGGCATGGTAGATTTCGATGTTATCTTGGGCATGGACTGGTTGTCGCCCCATTGTGCTATTCTTGATTGTCACGCTAAGACCGTGACGCTGGCTATTTTTCCAAGATTTGAGTGGAGAGGTACCTTAGAGTATACTCCCCCCAGGGTCATTTCATTTTTTAAGGCTCATTGGATGGTTGAGAAGGGATGTGATGCGTACTTGGCCTACGTGTGAGATGTCAGTATTGATGCCCCTCTAGTTGAGTCAGTTCCAGTAATGAGGGACTTTCTTGATGTATTCCCAGCTGATCTTCTGGGTATGCTTCCCGATAGAGATATTAATTTCGGCATTGATTTGTTACCGGGCACTCAGCCCATTTCTATCCCTCCTTATCGTATGGCTCCTCCTGAGTTGAAGGAGTTGAAGGATCAGTTACAGGAGTTGCTTGATAAGGGTTTCATCAGACCCAGTGTATCACCTTCGGGTGCTCCAGCATTATTTGTCAAGAAAAAGGATGGTTCTATGCATATGTGTATTGATTATCGGCAGTTGAACAAGGTCACCGTGAAGAACAGGTATCCTTTGCCTCGCATTGATGATTCATTCGACCAGCTATAGGGTTCAAGGGTATTCTCCAAGATTGACTTGCATTCTGGCTATCATCAGTTGAAGATTTGGGAGCCGGATATCCTGAAGAATGCCTTCAGGACCAGATATGGCCACTATGAGTTTCTTGTTATTTCATTTGGGCTGAACAATGCCCCCGCAACTTTTATGCATTTGATGCACAGTGTGTTCCAGTCTTATCTTGATTCCTTCGTCATTGTGTTTATGTCACGACCCGGATTCCCCTCCCCTCCCCCCTCGATAGTCGTGATGGCGCCTACTAGTGGAAGCTAAGCAAGAAAAACCTTAATTACCTTTTTCATTAACACATTACTTCATTTAATATTTTTCAGCAATCGCATGCAAACAATGGAATTTAATAATAAAGCGGAAGTCTTAAATTGTAGAAAAACTGAATAGAAATGCGGAAAATTCAACATAAGCCTCTACCCAAGACTGGTGTCACAATACTCACGAACTATTAAGAGTACTAAGTACAATCTTCTGAAAGAAAACACAACTGCTTGTCTCGAGTACAATGAGATAACAGACTGAAAATATAAATGAAAAATGAGATAGGAGGTGACGGCAAGGCCTGCGGACGCCTGCATGACTACCTTAGTGTCGCCTGTGGACTGAAGGACACTCCCTCGATCACTATCCACCGGGTCCGGTACCGTAATCTGCACAACATAAAGAAGTGCAGGTGTAGCATCAGTACAACCGACCCCATGTACTGAGTAAGTGGCGAGCCTAACCTCGGCGAAGTAGTGACGAGGCTAGGGCACGAAAAATAATAGACACCTGTGCAATTCAATAATATATAGTAGAAGTAATGGCGGAAGTAAAAAGTTAAGAACAAATTTGGGAAGAACATGCCAGGGTAAAGAGGGGAAAAACACAGATTGAGTAATAGAACGTGGCAACCGTCTAGTATCAGAATAACAACAAGGAAATAAACAAGTTCACGGCATCACCCTTCATGGTTTACTCTCATTCTCACCAAGACAAGTGCATGTCATCACCCTTCGTGTTTTACTCTCATACTCACCAAGACAAGTGCACGGCATCAGCCTTCGTGCTTTTACCTCACTATATTGGCATGACATTAACCTTCGTGCTTTTAATATGAATAATGGCACGACATCACCCTTCGTGCTTTTACACTCTTCCTTACAATAGAAAATAGTGCACGACATCATCCTTCGTGCTTTAACACTCTTCCTCACCCAAACAGAAATCACAACCAAGTGCAAGGGAGTAAACAGAATAGGAATAGAAATCCCGGTAAGGGAACAATAATTCAACAATTAAATCTCGGCAAGGTAACAATAACAGTAATCTCAACATCCCAGCAAGGGAGGCAATATCAAAAACAACAATGACCCGGCAAGGGTATATTTTAGTAACTCTTTCTCTTTCTTTAACTTTCATTTCATAATTTACTCTATCACTTGAGCCAATGCTCCAAAGGATTCAATTATCTCATATATCTTCACCATTCATGCTACAATTTGAGCCAATGCTCTAAAGGATTCAATTATCTCATATATCTCACCATTCATGCTACAATTTGAGCCAATGCTCCAAAGGGGTTTAAAGTTCACAATTTCCTTCACATGCTCTTTACAACATATAGAAAATCATCAATTAAACATGGAAGTTACAACAAAATCAGAATATTCGCGATATAAGGACTCACAGTCATGCTAGACACCAATGTAGAGATACTCGTCACCATGCCTATGCATCGTATTTGACAATTAGCAAGTAGCAAATAATACTCAACACCTATTCTCTCAAGCTAAGGTTAGACCAAACACTTTACCTCGATTCCAAGAATCCAAATCAAGCCTCTAGTACTGCTTTCCCTCTCGAATCCAACTCTGAAACAATAGTATCTAGACATAATCAACTCAACAATATCAATAATGACTCAACAATTCAATCCCAACGCCTAAATATGCATTTCCCATCATTCTTCCAAAAATACCAAAATTCGACCCCGGGCCTGCTTGGTCCAAACACGAGGCTCGGACCAAAACCCGATAACCCATACCCCCACGAGTTCAAATATATATATTTTTTTGAAATCCGACCCCAAATTGAGGTTGAATTACCCAAAATTCCCAAAGCCCTAACTCTACCCAAACCCCTAATTTCTACTTTGTTTTCATGATTTTTGGCCTATATTCTAGTGATTGATGGGGCGAAATGGAATGAATTAGTGTTAGAATCACTTACCCAAGTGGCTATGGAAGAAAACTCGCTTGAGAATCGCCTATGGGGTCTTGGAGAAGAAGAAGTTGGTGAAATATGAAAAATCCCGTGTAAGTGTTCTGTTTTTGAGATGTTAAATAACTGGGCAAAAATTGTTCTATGCAATCGCGGAAGAGGGGCTACGATCGTAGAGCTATAGGATCTCCTACTACGCGACCGCAGAAGGAAGGGTGCGATCGCAGAAGGGCCAACCACAGACCTCTGCGATTGCGAGGGGCAGAATGCGACCGTAGAGGGATACTACCAGCCCCCACCCCAGACCGCCTATACTCTATGCGATCGCGGAAGCCATTATGCGATCACATAGAGCCACAGAACCCTCCCCTATCAAACACACTATGCGATCGCGGAGCTAGGCTTGTGATCTCACTGAACAACACCAGACACCAGATATGGACTTCTACACCAGAAATTCTAAGTCTTTTACACCACGTTACCTACCCGAAACTCACCTGAGCCCTCGGGGCTCAAAACCAAACACACACACGACTTCAAAATCCTCCTACGAACTTATTCGAATAATTAAACCACTAAAATAACATCAAAAACAATGATTTAAGCTCAAAAACCCATAGAATTTTCTCAAACTTCATAAACTTCTAAATTCTCCAATTTTGATCTGAAACACGTCAAACCAAGTCCGTTTTATACCAAATTTCACAGATAACTCACATAACATATATTAAACCTGTTCGGGGCTCTGGAAATATAATACGGGCCCAGTAACACAGATTTCTCATCAAAGTTCATTTTCAAAAGTCTTTCTTATTTTCAGAAAATAATTTTCTTTAAAAATTCATTTCTCGGGCTTTGGGACCTCAGAATTCGATTTCGGGCATACGCCCAGGTCCATATTTTCCTACTAACCCTCCGGAATGTCAAATCACGGGTCCGTTTACCAAAAATGTTGACCAAAGTCAACTTTATTCCATTAATTATCATAATTTCAACTGTTCAACACATTCCACATATAGACTTCCCGGCTGCGCGCTCGGGCTGTGCATGCACATCGAGGTGAGATTAGCGGAGGCTTTTGGGGCCTCGGAACACAGTTTTTGCTAAATTACACAAGATGACATTTTGGTTCATCACAATCTCCACCTCTAAAACAACCGTTCATCCTCGAACGGACCTAGAAAAATACCTGAATCGGGGAAAAGGTGGGGATAACGGCTCCGCATATCGGGCTCGGACTCCCAAGTAGCTACCTCAACAGGATGACCTCTCCACTGAACACGAACCGAAGGATAACTCTTCGATCTCAACTGTCGCACCTGCCGATCTAATATGGATACCGGCTCCTCCTCATAAGACAAATCCCTGTCCAACTGGACACCACTGAAGTCAAGTACATGAGATGGGTCCGCAATATACCTCCGGAGCATAGACACGTGAAATACTGGATGCACGGCCGACAAACTAGGTAGCAAGGCAAGTCTGTAGGCCACCTCTCCTATCTTGTCCAGAATCTCAAATGGACCAATGTACCTAGGGCTCAACTTGCCCTTCTTTCTGAATCTCATCACGCCCTTCATGGGCGATACCCGAAGAAATACCTGGTCGCTAATCATAAGCCAAATCTCGAACCCTGCGATCTGCATAACTCTTCTGCCTGGACTGAGCTGTACGAAGTCTATCCTGAATAATCTTCACCTTGTCCAAGGCATCCTTGACTAACTCAGAACCCAACAATCTAGCCTCTCCCAGCTCAAACCATCCGATTGGAGACCGACACCGTCTACCATACAACGCCTCATACGGAGCCATCTGAATGCTCGAATGATAGCTGTTGTTGTAGGCAAACTCTGCTAAAGGAAAGAACTGGTCCCATGAACCTCCAAAGTCAATAACACAAGCCCGCAACATATCCTCCGAAATCTGAATAGTACGCTCGGACTGCCCGTCCATCTCAGGATGAAATGTTGTGCTCAAATCAATCTGTGTGCCCAACTCTCGCTGAAATACTCTCCAGAAATGGGAGGTAAACTGAGTACCTCGGTCTGATATAATGGATATGGGCACACCATGCAGTCTAACAATCTCTCTCATATAGATCCTTGCCAACTTCTCTGCTGAATACGAAACTGATATTGGAATGAAGTGCGCTGACTTGGTCAGCCTATCCACAACGACCCATACTGCATCAAACATCCTCTGAGTCCGTGGGAGTCCAACTACAAAGTCCATGGTGATACGCTCCCACTTCCACTCGGGAAGCTGAATTTGCTGCATCAAACCACCAGGCCTCTGGTGCTCGTACTTAACCTGCTGACAGTTCAAGCACCGAGCTACATAAGCTACAATATCCTTCTTCATCCTCCGCCATCAATAGTGCTACTGCAAGTCCTGGTACATCTTTGCGGCGTCCGGATGAATAGAATACCGGGAACTATGGGCCTCCTGAAGTATCAACTCACGAATGACATCAACATCGGGTACACAAATGCGACCATGCATCCTCAATACTCCCTCGGCATCAATCGTAACCTGCTTGGAATATCTGTGCCTAACTCTATCTCTAAGAACACATAAATGGCGATCATCATACTGCCTGGCCCGAATACGGTCATACAATGAAGAACGGGCCACGGTATGGGCCAAAACACTACCAGTCTCAGAAACCTCCAATCTCACAAATCGATTGGCTAATGCCTGAACATCCAAAGCAAGAGGTCTCTCTCCGAATGATAAGTAAGCAAGACTACCCATGGTAGCTAACTTCCGGCTCAAAGCATCGGCCACCACATTGGCCTTACCCGGATGATAAAGAATGGTAATATCATAATCCTTCAGCAACTCTAACCATATCCTCTATCTCATGTTCAACTCCATCTGTTTAAACAAATACTGAAAGCTCTTATGATCCGTGAACACCTCACATGGCACACCATACAAGTAATGCCTCCAAATCTTCAATGCATGCACAATAGTTGCTAAGCCATCCTGCATCAACACTGCACCAAGCCCAACCCGTGAAGCATCACAATACACGATATACGATCCGGAACATGTGGGCAAAACTAACACTGGTATCGTGGTCAAGGCTGTCTTGAGCTTCTGAAAGCTCGCCTCACACTCATCAGACCACCTGAACTGGGCACTCTTCTGAGTCAACCTGGTCATCGGGGCTGCAATGGATGAAAAGCCCTCCACAAAACGGCGATAATAACCTGCTAAGCCCAAGAAACTCCGGATGTCTGTAGCTGAGGTGGGTCTAGGCCAATCTCTGACTGCTGAGACCTTCTTGGGATCCACCTGAACACCCTACGATGATACCACATGGCCTAGAAATGCAACTGAACTCAACCAAAACTCACACTTGGAGAATTTGGAATACAACTGACTATCCCTTAGAGTCTGGAGGACGACTGTAAGGTGTTGCTCATGCTCCTCTCGCCTACGAGAGTATATCAATATATCATCAATGAAAACAATCATAAATGAGTCCAAATAATGCCTGAACACTCGGTGCATCAATTGCATGAAAGCAGCGGGGGCATTGGTTAGCCTAAATGACATCACCAAGAACTCATAATGCCCATAACGAGTGCGAAAGGCTGTCCTTGGGACATCGGACGCCCTAATCCTCAGCTGATGGTAACCAGATATTAAGTCGATCTTGAAACACACTGAAGCACCCTGAAGCTGGTCGAATAAATCATCAATCCTTGGCAAAGGATACTTGTTATTAATAGTAACCTTATTCAACTGCCGATAGTCAATACACATCCTCATCGAGCCATCCTTCTTCTTGACAAACAATACTGGAGCACCCCAAGGAGAGACACTAGGCCTAATGAAGCCTTTATCCAACAAATCCTGCAACTGGTCTTTCAACTCCTTCAACTCTGGCGGGGCCATGTGATACGGCGGAGTAGAAATAGGCTAGGGACCCTGAGCTAAGTCAATACAAAAATCAATATCCCTGTCGGGTGGCATACCCGGCAGGTCAGCAGGGAAAACATCTGGAAACTCATGAACTACGGGCACAGATTCCAGGGAAGGAACCTCGGCGCTAGAATCACGAACACAGGCCAGATAGGACAAACAACCCTTCTCAAACATGCACCGAGCCTTCATATAAGAAATAACTCTACCAGAAGAATGACTAGGAGTTCCCTTCCACTCCAAATGAGGCACCCCTGGCAAAGCCAAGGTCACTGTCTTGGCATGACAGTCCAGAATAACATCATAGGGGGATAACCAATCCATCCCCAATATAACATCGAAGTCAACCATATCCAGAAGCAAAAGATCAAGCTGAGTCTCCAGACCACCCATGACTACTAAGCAAGCGCGGTAGACTCGATCTACTACTATAGAATCACCTACCGGTGTGGACACAGGCACAACAGTACTCAAGGAATCACGGGGCATACTCAAATAAGGGGCAAAATATGAAGACACATAGGAGAATGTAGAACCCGGATCAAATAACATCGAAGCCTCTCGGCTGCAAACTAAAACCGTACCTGTAATAACTGCATCAGAAGCCTCGGCATCAGGCCTGGCAGGGAAAGCATGGCACCGGGGTTGAGCCCCTCCAATCTGATCATCTCTGGATCGATCTACTATGTCCTGATCCCTACCTCTCGTGGCATGTCCTCCACCTCTATGAGTCTGACCTCCACCTATGGCACCTCGACCTCCACCCCTAGCTGGCTGAGGGGGTGAGGGTTCACCTGGTGCGGGAATCATTGCACGAGAGCCCTGATGCTGAGAACTACCAGAAGCTCGGGGGCAATACCTAGCAATGTGCCTTAGATCACCACAAAAGTAACAAGCCCTCTGCTGCTGAGGCTGCTAGCCCTGAAACTGTCCTTGTCGACCAGAATAACCACCTCGAAAGCTCTGAAGCGGCACTGCACTGATAGGAGCTGATGGTGCATTGCAGGATACCTGAAGCGCCGACTGGAATGGCCTAGGAGGATGACCTCTGCCAAAAGAATCTCTTCCTCCAGATGAGGCACCACTGAACTGACCGGAATAGCGAGGTCTCTTGTCAGACCCCTGACCACTGCCCTGTGATAAGACCATCTCAATACGCCTGGCCACATTGGCCGCCTCCTGGAATGAAATATCACTACCTTCCTCTCTGGCCATCTGGAGTCTAATAGGCCGAGTTAGACCCTCAATAAACCTCCTCACCCTCTCACGATCAGTGGGGAGTATCATGATACCATGTCAGGCCAAAGTAATGGACCTGGTCTCATACTGTGTAACAGTCATAGATCCCTGTAGGAGGCGCTCAAACTGCCTCCGAAGACCCTCCCTCTGAGTAACTGGTAGAAACTTCTCCATGAACAACTCGGAGAATGAATCCCAAGTCAATGGTGCAGACCCAGCTGGCCTGGTCAAGAAATAGTCTCTCCACCAAGTCTTGGCGGTACCAGAAAGACGGAATGTAGCAAAATCAACTCCATTGGACTCTACAATGCCCATGTTCTGAAGAACCTCGTAGCAATTGGCCAAGAAATCCTCGGGATCCTCTGATGATGCACCAGTAAATGTAGTAGTGAATAACTTGGTGAACCCATCCAACCTCCACAAAGCATCGACAGACATGGCTGCCCCCTCAACTGCCTGTGCCACAAAACCCGGCTGAGTTGCTCCAGCTGCCTGTGGTGCTGGAGTCTGAAACTGAGGAGCTAGCTGTTCTGGTGTGCGGGTAGCAGGAGTCTGGGTCCCTCCCCCAGCCTGGGAGACGACGGGTGCAGTACGAAGAAGACCAGCCTGAGCCACGCTCTCGATAAGGCCCACTAAACGGACCAGAGCATCCTGAAGAACCGGGGTGGCAATGAACCCCTCTGGGACCTGAGCTGGTCCAACTGGAACTGCCTGCGCAGGAACCTCACCGGCAAAGTCTACCTGTGGGCCCTCCGCTGGTGCTGCTGCTCTGGGCGGAGCCCTGGCTCTGCCTCAGCTTCCAACACGGCCTCGGCCTCGACCCCTCGCAGGAGCTGCAACAGGAGGATCGGGTTGCTGATCAGTAGATGAGGAAGCACGCGTTCTCGCCATCTACGAGAGAATAGAATAGAAAATCAGTTAGCATTTAGAATTCAAACCGCACGACAGAGAAGAACAAATGTGAAGTTATTCCTAACCTTGCAGCCTCTGGGGGATAGGTACAGACGTCTCCGTATCAATCCCTCAGACTCTACCATGATTGTCCGTGAGTTGTGAGACCTATGCTACCTAGAGCTCTGATACCAACTTGTCACGACCCGGATTCCCCCCCCCACCCCTCCCTCGAGAGTCGTGATGGCGCCTACTAGTGGAAGCTAGGCAAGCCAAACCTTAATTACCTTTTTCATTAACACATTACCTCATTTAACATTTTTCAGCAATCGCATGCAAACAATGGAATTTAATAATAAAGTGGAAGTCTTAAATTGTAGAAAAACTGAATAGAAATGAAGAAAATTCAACATAAGCCTCTTCCCAAGACTGGTGTCACAATACTCACAAACTATAAAGAGTACTAAATACAATCGTCTTAAAGAAAACACAACTGCTTGTCTCGAGTACAATGAGATAACAGACTGAAATAATAAATGAAAAATGAGATAGGAGGTGATGCCAAGGCCTGCGGACGCCTACAGGACTACCTCAGTGTCGCATGTGGACTGAAGGACACTCCCTCGATCACTGTCCACCAGTTTTGGTACCGTAATCTGCACAACATAAAGAAGTGCAGGTGTAGAATCAGTACAACCAACCCCATGTACTGAGTAAGTGCCGAGCCTAACCTCGGCGAAGTAGTGACGGGGCTAGGGCACGACAAATAATAGACACCTGTGCAATTCAATAATATATAGTAGAAGTAACGGCGGAAGTAAACAGTTAAGAACAAATTCGGGAAGAACATGCCAGGGTACAGAGGGGGGAAAATACAGATTGAGTAATAGAATGTGGCAACCGTCTAGTATCAGAATAACAACAGGGAAATAAACAAGTGCACGGCATCACCCTTCGTGCTTTACTCTCATTCTTACCAAGACAAGTGCACGACATCACCCTTCGTGCTTTACTCTCATACCAAGACAAGTGCATGGCATCACCCTTCGTGCTTTTACCTCACTATATCGGCACGTTTTCATTAACACATTACCTCATACAGGTGTAGAATCAGTACCACCCTTCGTGCTTTACTCTCATACCAAGACAAGTGCATGGCATCACCCTTCGTGCTTTTACCTCACTATATCGGCACGGCATTAACCTTCGTGCTTTTAATATGAAAAATGGCACGGCATCACCCTTCGTGCTTTTACACTCTTCCTTACAATAGAAAACAGTGCACGACATCAACCTTCGTGCTTTAACACTCTTCCTTAGCCAAACTGATATCACAACCAAGGGCAAGGGAGTAAACAGAATAGGAATAGAAATCTCGGCAAGGGAACAATAATTCAACAATTAAATCCCGGCAAGGGAACAATAATAGTAATCTCAACATCCCAGCAAGGGAGACAATATCAAAAGCAACAATGACCCGGAAAAGGTATATTTTAGTAACTCTTTCTCTTTCTTTCACTTTCATTTCATAATTTACTCTATCACTTGAGCCAATGCTCCAAAGGATTCAATTATCTCATATATCTTCACCATTCATGCTACAATTTGAGCCAATGCTCCAAAGGATTCAATTATCTCATATATCTTCACCATTCATGCTACAATTTGAGCCAATGCTCCAAAGGGGTTTAAAGTTCACAATTTCCTTCACATGCTCTTTACAACATATAGAAAATCATCAATTAAACATGGAAGTTACAACAAAATCAGAATATTCGCGATATAAGGACTCACGGTCATGCTAGAGACCAATGTATAGGTACTCGTCACCATGACTATACATCGTATTTGACAATTAGCAAGTAGCAAATAATACTCAACACCTATTCCCTCAAGCTAAGGTTAGACCAAACACTTACCTCGATTCCAAGAATCCAAATCAAGCCTCTAATACTGCTTTCCCTCTCGAATCCAAATCCGAAATGATAGTACCTAGACACAATCGACTCAACAATATCAATAATGACTCAACAATTCAATCCCAACGCCTAAATATGCATTTCCCATCATTCTTCCAAAAATACCAAAATTCTACCCCGGGCCCGCTTGGTCCACACCCGAGGCTCGGACCAAAACTCGATCACCCATACCCCCACGAGTTCAAATATATATATTTTTTTTAAATCCGACCCCAAATTGAGGTTGAATTACCCAAAATTCCCAAAGCCCTAACTCTACCCAAACCCCTAATTTCTACTTTGTTTTCATGATTTTTGGCCTAGATTCTAGTGATTGATGGGGGAAAATTGAAGGAATTAGTGTTAGAATCACTTACCCAAGTGGCTATGGAAGAAAACTCACCTGAGAATCGCCTATGGGGTCTTGGAGAAGACGAAGTTGGTGAAATATGAAAAATCCCGTGTAAGTGTTCTGTTTTTGAGATATTAAATAACTGGGCAAAAAATTTTCTCTGCGATCACGGAAGAGGGGCTGCGATCGCAGAGCTATAGGATCTCCTACTACGCGACCGCAGAAGGTAGGGTGCGATCGCAGAAGGGCCAACCACAGACCTCTGCGATCACGAGGGGCAGAATGCGACCATAGAGAGATACTACCAGCCCCCACCCCAGACCGCCTATACTCTATGCAATCGCGGAAGCAACTATGAGATCGCTTAGAGCCACAGAACCCTCCCCTCTCAAACACACTATGCGATCGCAGAGCTAGGCCTGCGATCGCATTGAACAACACCAGACACCAGATATGGACTTCTACACCAGAAATTCTAAGTCTTTTACACCCCGTTACCTACCCGAAACTCACCTGAGCCCTCGGGGCTCAAAACCAAACACACACACGACTTCAAAATCATTCTACGAACTTATTCGAATAATTAAACCACTAAAATAACATCAAAAACAATGATTTAAGCTCAAAAACCCGTAGAATTTTCTCAAACATCATAAACTTCTAACTTCTCTAATTTTGATCCGAAACACGTCAAACCAAGTCTGTTTTATACCAAATTTCACAGGTAACTCACATAGCATATATTAAACTTGTTCCGAGCTCCAGAACCATAATACGGGCCAACACAGATTTCTCATCAAAGTTCATTTTCAAAAGTCTTTCTTATTTTCAGAAAATAATTTTCTTTAAAAACTCATTTCTCGGGCTTGGGACCTCAGAATTCGATTCTGGGCATGCGCCCAGGTCCCATATTTTCCTACGGACCCTCCAGGATCGTCAAATCACGAGACCAGGTCCGTTTACCAAAAATGTTGACCAAAGTCAACTTTGTTCCATTAATTATCATAATTTTAACTGTTCAACATATTTCCACATATAGACTTCCCAGCTGCGCACTCGGGCTATGCACGCATATCGAGGTGAGATTAACAGAGGCTTTTGAGGCCTGGAAACACAGTTTTTGCTAAATTACACAAGATGACCTTTTGGGTCATCACAGTTTATTGAAGACATCTTGGTGTATTCATGATCACAGGAAGATCATTAGCAGCATCTGAGGACGCTTCTTCAGACTTTGAGGGAGAAGAGATTGTATGCCAAATTCTCTAAACGTGAGTTCTGGCTTGACTCAGTGGCATTCTTGGGCCACATAGTGTCTTGGGATAGGATCAAGGTAGATCCCAAGAAGGTGGAGGCGGTGCAGAGTTGGCCTAGACTGTCATCAGCTACAGAGATCCGCAGTTTCCTTGGTATGGCTGCGTACTATCTCCATTTTGTGGAGGGTGTTTCGTCCATTGTAGCACCGATGACCAGGTTCACTCAAAAGGGTGCTCCGTTCAGGTGGACTGAGGAGTGTGAGGAGAGCTTTAAGAAGCTCAAGAAAGCCCTGAATTCAGCTCTAGTGTTGGTATTGCCTACGGGTTCAGGGTCCTATACCGTCTATTGTGATGCTTCGAGGATTGGCCTCAGAGCAGTGTTGATGCAGGACGGTATGGTGATTGCCTACGCGTCCAGACGGTTGAAGGTGCATGAGAAGAACTATCCATTTCATGATCTCGAGTTGGCAGCGATTGTTCACGCCGTGAAGATATGGCGTCATTATCTATACGGTGTTTCCTATGAGATTTTCACCGATCACCGGAGTTTGAAGCATATATTCAAGCAGAAGGGCCTCAATTTGCGCCACCGGATATGGTTGGAGTTGCTAAAGGACTATGACATCACTATATTATACCACCCGGGGAAGGCCAATGTGGTGGCCGACGCCTTGAGTCTCCGGGCAGAGAGTTTGGGGAGTTTGGCATATCTTCCGGCAGTTGAGAGGCCCTTAGCCTTAGATATTCACTCCTTAGCCAGTCAGTTCGTGAGGTTGAATATTTCAGAGCCTTGCCGAGTTTTAGCTTGTGTGGTGGTTCGGTTTATGACCGCATTCGAGAGTGCCAGTATGATGATCCCCACCTTCTGGTTCTTCAAGACAGGGTTCGGCAAGGTGACACTAGGGATGTGACTATAGGAGATGACGGTGTGATGAGGATGCAAGGTCGGATCTATGTGCCCAATGTGGATGGGCTTAGGGATTTGATTCTTGAGGAGGCCCATAGCTCGCGGTATTCCATTCATCCGGGTACCGCAGAGATGTACCAGGATCTAAGACAGCACTATTGGTGGAGAAGGATATAGTGGAACGACTGACTAAGTCAGCCCATTTCATTCTGGTGTTGACTACATAGGTTGGCAGAAATTTATATCAGGGAGATTGTTCGCCTCCATTGTATTCCAGTATCTATCATTTCATACAGAGGTACACAGTTCACTGCACGGTTCTGGAGAGCCATTCGGTACGAGCTAGGCACCATGGTAGAGTTGAGTACTGCCTTTCACCCTCAGACAGACAGGCAGTCCGAGTGCACGGTTCAGATTCTTGAGGATATGCTTCGTGCCTGTGTGATGGATTTCGGAGGGTCATGGGACCAATACTTGCCACTTGTGGAGTTTGCTTATAATAACAGCTACCAGTCTAGCATTCAGATGGCGCTATATGAGGTTTTGTATGGTAGACGGTGCCGGTCCCCAGTGGGATGGTTTGAGTCGGGTGAGACCCGATTGTTGGGTACAGATTTGGTCCAGGACGCCCTGGACAAGGTGAAGGTGATTCAGGAGATACTTCACGCAACTCAGTCTAGGCAGAAGATTTATGCGGATCGGAAGGTTCGTGATTTGGCATTTATGGCTGGTGACCGGGGTTTTCTTCGAGTATCGCCTATGAAGGGCGTCATGAGGTTCGGGAAGAAGGGTAAGATGAGTCCGAGATTTATTGGCCCTTTTGAGGTGTTGCGATGTGTTGGGGAGGTTTCTTATGAGCTAGCCCTTCCTCCCAACCAAGCAGGGGTTCATCCGGTATTCCACATCTCCATGCTCCGAAGTATCACGGTGACCCAACTCATATTTTGGATTTCAGTTCAGTCTAGTTGGACAAGGATTTATCATATGTTGAGGAGCCAGTAGTTATATTGGATAGACAGGTCAGAAAGCTCAGGTCAAAGGATATTGCATCAGTAAAGGTTCAGTGGAGAGGTCAGCCGGTTGAGGAGGTGACTTTGGAGACCGAGCAGGATATGCGCAGTTAATACCCTAATCTTTTCACCGCTTCAAGCATGTCTCTATACTCGTTCGAGGACGAATAATTTTCTAAAGAAAGGGAGAATGTAACGACCCGGTAGGTCGTTTTGAGAGTTAGCGCCCCGAACCCCTAATAACTATTTACCCAATATCTATTTCTGCTTTTGGGACTTTTTGGAACACTGAGTGGTGAAATTAGATGGTAGTTGGAACTGTGGGAAGACGGGTCCGGAATGGGATTCCATCAACTCCGTTAGCTCCGTTGGGTGATTTCGGAGTAAGAAGTGTCCATAATATGCTTTCGAGGTCTGTAGTGGATTTAGGCTTGAAATGGCAAAGGTTAGAATTTCAGAGATTTCAGCCGATAGGTCAAATTTTGACATCGGGCTCGGAATGGAATTCTGAGAGTATTTGTAGGTCCGTTGTACCATTTGTGACATGTGTGTAAAATTTGAGGTCATTTGGACTAGTTTTTATGTGTTTCGGCGTCAGTTGTATATTTTGGAAATTTCATAAGTTCTTAGGCTTCAATCCATGTATAATTGGTGATTTTGGTGTTATGTGATGTGTTTTGGAGGCTCGACTAAGTTTGGATAAGGTATTAGGACTGGTTGGTAAGTTTGGTTGAGGCCCCGGGGGCCTCGGGGATGTTTCGGAAGCTCAACGGTTGAATTTTGAACTTGGAGAAACAGTTGAACCATTTTTGGTTCTGGTGTCTCGCACCTGCGATGGACCTTCCGCAGGTGCGGACGAGGGGCTCGTAGGTGCGGTCTTGGTCAAGTCTCCCATTCCTCGCAGGTGCAATTTGGTTTCCGCAGATGCGGAGCCACAGATGCAGCCAATTGACCGCAGGTGCTGCCCCAGGCCTTTTAGTGGGTTTTTGCACCTGCGATGGAATTTTTGCAGGTGCGGGACCGCAGGTGCTGTCAGAGGGGCGCATGTGCGTAAATTGTTGGGCAGTTATATCAGATTTGAGGGCTTGAATTTCTTAACTTCTAAAATCATTTGGAGCTCGGGTGTAGGCTATTTAGAGCGAGTTTTGAGGAAAAGCTTCATAGGTAACAATTCCTAACCCTATTCCCTTTGTATATCATTAATCTATGGCCATTTCTTCCATGCAATTAAGGGATTTAGGTGAAAAATCATGCAAATGGGAAGAAGTTTCCCTAAATAGCAAAATCCAAGAACTTAGTAGGATTTTGTCGTCGGTTTTCGATGGTTCTTGTTTGAGTGAGTTTGTGACTGAATAGGTGTTCTAAATTTGTAACTTTCACTCGTTCCGAGACATGGGCCTGGGGGACTTTTTGGGCGATTATCCTAATTTTGCGTATTAGCCTCGAACTTATTAGTTATTTTTATTCCTTAAAGTGATATTTACATGGTGCAATCGAATTTAATGGATTTGGGTCATTCGGAGTCGGATACTCGTGGAAAGAGCGTGGTTTTGGGTTGAGTAGCGTAGTCGAGGTAAGTGTCTTGCCTAACTCTGTGTTGGGAACTTCCCCTAGGCTATTTTAATACTGTTTTATGTTGATTGGGCGCCGTGTGCGTGAGGTGACGAGTACACACACGTGCCATTGTGGCTAAACCTCCATTTTTCCCTCCGTGACTTAAATCATTTCACTGCCATTTCTCGGAATCATGTATCGACTATGTGTTTAGATTAGGAAATAGCATGCCTACCTGTCTTACTTGAATTTTCCCTAGTTATTACTATATGTACCATGTTTAGGTAGTTTTCTCCATATTTTTTCCTGTGATTTTTCCTGAACTGTTTTAAATAAAAAAACTGTATCTTTTATTTGTATTGCATTGCATATTTAAATTGGGACTACGGACGATTCCGGGAGCTTTCCCCCTGTACTACATAGCACATTTAAATTGGGACTACGGACGAGATTCCAGGAGCTTCCCCCCTATACTGCATAGCATATTTAAATTGGGACTACGTATGAGATTCTGGGAGCTTTCCCCCTATACTTCATTGCATATTTAAATTGGGACTACGGACGAGATTCAGTGAGCTTTCACCCTGTACTGCATTGCATACTTGTTACTGTGATATATGTTGTGCTGAGCTGAGAGCTCCCTGTTATTATTTACTTTTAAGCTCATTGTTCTTACTGATTTGCTTTAGCTTATTATATCTCTATGTTCATATTTTTATACTATTTTACTATAAAAATCCAGTAGATCCTTAACCTGAGCTCGTCACTACTTGACTGGGGTTAGGCTTGGCACTTACTGGGTACCAATTTGTGGTGTATTCATGCCCTTTCCTGCACATGTTTTTCGTGTGCAGATCTAGGTACCAGCACTCAGTTTCGTGGCTAGGGGTCCGAGCAGCAGCTTTTAGGAGTTCAAAAGGAAATTCTGCCGCGTCCGCAGAGTCCTTCGAGTCACCTTCCACTCCAGATAAAGGACTTGATGCATACTTGGTACAATTATTCAGCAATGAACTTAAGATAATGTGAGCAGTATGACTTCGGATACACAAGAACCAATTCAAGGACCTGATTCCTTGGTGTTTCCCTGACAGAAGTGCAAAGTCAATTCTACTGCTGGAAAGTAACTGTAGAATGTGACTGCCTACAACTGTGCACGCTACAGTGCAGAAATAGTGCATCAGTCACTTCCCATTGGGAAGAGCCTTGTACCAACCAAGTATGGACATCATCCTTGTGATGTCATTGAAGTATAATAACAAGGAGTATAGCAACAACATACTCACTTGACCATTTAGTGATATTCTCTTAAGCATTGAAGATTTGATCCAGCATTGAAGTCACAAGTGTGTCAAGAACAAGAAGACAACTCCACTACGAACCAGTTCCATTATGAGTCTATGTGTGTCCTTATTTGAGTTGTAATCTTGTGTTTGTTCTTCATTATAACTAATATCTTGCTTTCTTAGAAGCTTTGTTTTAGGACATTCATACTTAGGTAAAATTAGCTAAAGTGTTTTCTGACCAAGCCTAACTCACATCTATACCGTTGCAGCTAGACACGCATGATAATTATAGAGGCTAAAGGTATAGTGTTGAACTGCAAAAGAGAGTTGCAAAAATCTTTTTACAAAAACAGGTCAGGAGCCCTGTTCCTGTACCACAGGTTAGTAGTAATGTGTTTTTCTCATGCTTTTCTCAACAAACAACAAAATTAATTCAACTGCAACATCATCCGACTTTTCAAAGCCTTCATATCACGTCTTGTCTCTCCAATCCTTTCACCTCCTCTGCACGTTATGTATTCCCGCAAACCTACCGCCGTTTCAAAATTCTTCAGAACCTGTTCCTCTCCCCTCTGATTATTAGCCATTCCCTCTATAAAACCCTCTCACTCCTAGAGTTCTGAACCATTATCTCTCATTGCATCTCTGTACTTTGTTAAGAACCGTCTACCACTTCTCTCACCATGGCCGACGAATAATCTTCTCTTTCTCCTGCCAACAACACCACTCCCACATCTCCACCTTCCTTAGCATCACCACCAGAAACCCACTCCTCCACTACCCCTGATACCAATGTACTCACACCCGTTTCCTCTTCAATTCTATCCCATTTGCTGCTTCGTCAAACCCTCCCTCACTTCCAAGTGTTGAAACTTTTGACTCCGCAAATGTTAACCCTACTTCTCCTCCTCCTTCTGATCAAACCAAGGAAAATTTGGAAGGTGCTACCACTCAGGAGTCAGAGGTCTCTGAGGAAGATCCCGATCAGTACTTGAACTCCTCCATCATAGACTCAGTGGCTCTCATGGAGTCACCAGAAAAGGAAGCGGCAAAAAACATCATGGCTATCATTGTTGAGAGTCTTACGAGTGAAGGACCCTCACCTCTGCCTGAGTATCAGGAGGAAGAAACTCCATGTTTAGGGGATTAAGGTACCATGGTGCTTTTTGAGTCTCCTGTTCATGACAAGGCCCCAGAAAAATCTGATGGAGTACCTGACTCTCTTTCAGAGGAAACAAACCAGGAGCCCATCTTCTACACTAAGCATTTAGGAGTCCATTCCTCCTATTGAGGTACCTTTAGATGAAGATGATGAATATGACATTGTTCTTAGTGCCCGTTTTAAAATATGAAAGCTAGCAGTCACTCCTGAGTCTTCTTCCAAGCGACCAACTACCAGGTTGCAGAAGAAAAAGGCTTTTGAGTCTGCTTTGCAAAAGAGTAAGAGGAGCAGTAAGAAAAAGAAGAAGAGATTGATGAAATAGGGAGAAGTTTTGCTTGATAAAAACATTCCAGTGGTTGAGGTTGATGAAGGTATCATAGAGGAACCTAGTTCTGAAGTGAAAAGGTCTACAAAAGTACAAAAGTCTGTGGTTGGTGCTGCAAGGAAGCTGTTGAAAAACAAAGTGAAACATATGTGAAGAGTGGTGGTAAATCTAAGAAGGTTGTGGTTGAGGAAGATCTGTCTGAAGGTGATACTTTGGTTGATGCGAGTGGGAAAGGAAATTCTATTAAAAATTCTAGAAAATGAAAGCGGGAAACTGTGGGAGGACCTGGTTCAATGAAGACCATACCAAGTGATAGTGGACTTGGGCAGGAGAGATTGAGAACTCAGAAAGTCTTGTGGGGTCGCATGCTTGACCCAGAAATCTCGGAGATAGCAGGAATGAGGCAAGTTTTGGAGATGGTGGAATCCAGCAATGGGGTCATTTTTTTAAGGAGGATGTGCCTAAGGTATATGAAGATGAGGTGGAAAACTTCTATGCAACTCTCTTCACTGTTGGAGGGGACAAGATTTGCGTGCTAGAAAATGGAGTTGACATTGTGATTGCCGCTTCTATGTTAGGGAAAATTATTCAAGTTCCATGTGAAGGGATGACCTCAGTCAAGGGTGCTTGTGGAGCTAACTTTAGGAGAGCTATTGTGAAAGAGCAAGCTATCAAGTAGGGGGAACGAGTGTATAAGAAGGCACTATTGCCGGTGTATCAGCTCCTCTTTGCATTGGTCAACAAGGTTCTTTTACCCCGTGCTGAGAGGAGGTCTATAGCTTCCAACTCTGATCTGGTCTTGATGGAGGCTCTTGATGAGTTCACACCCATAAATCTGCCAGCATTTATGATAAAACACATGCAAAAGGTGGCACAGATTCAAGATGGAAATCATGGGTTTCCATATGGATTTCTCCTCACTCGGGTATTCCAATTCTACAAGGTACCTTTGGGCAATCCAAAAGAAGGAACCCGCAAACAAACCTCCTCCAAAACAACTCTGGAAGAATGTGAGTGTGTGGAAAAGGTTGGGGGAAGCACTTCGACGATTTCTCAGCTGATAAATGCTCAGAATGCTGCTACTGAAGAAATCAGAAGGTTGAAGGCTAGGAATGTCATACTGGAAACTCAGCTAAGTCAAGTTGTTGGAGCACCTCAGGCTGTAAATTCTTCCAATGAAGAAGTTGCTCGCTTGACTAAGGAGAATGCTAAGCTTAGGCAACAGGTGGAGAACCTGCGGGAGAAACTGCTTGAGGAATAGATTCTACCAATGTCTGCATGGACCTTGTTCTCAAAACCATTGTTGCCTCCTCCTCCAAGCCTCCCTCTTCGACTGCCCCCTAGGATCCTCTTAGTGACCAGTTATCTTGTGTTTTGATGTTTGTGGTTGTTTTTTTTTTTTTGTTTTTTTTGTGATGGTATGTTGGATCTCACTGTCGCTGCTCCTGTTGAAATCAGTCCAAATTAGTCTTTGTTGTCATCGCAAAGACTTATGTTTCTAAAACTAATTATTATCAATGAAACAACTCTTCTTTTGCTAGTACAATGCTTGTTTTCCTTTTGCTTCTATTTTCTATCATGTTGTGTGCACACATGGGGTATGAGTTAGCCGTGTTAGACTTCTTTATGCCTTTTTTCCTACTTGTTTATTTTTAATGATGCCAAAATGGGGAAGATATAAGCATACTTGAAGATTGAAGCAGGTGATTAAGGGGGAAGCATAGAGTCAAGGGGAAACACATGAGGTTACTGGTACTTTATCTGGTTAAGTCAAGCTCCATAAACAGTTATCAATTTTAAAAGTTTGTCATCATCAAAAAAGAGAAAATTGATGGGCATAAGGTGTCACAGCCTTATATTTTGATGATCTAACAAACTCCTTGTCTAGAACCAGATAAAGGACCTGATGCATACTTGGTACAATTATTAAGCAATTGACTTAAGATAATGTGAGCAGTATGACTTCGGATACACAAGAACCAATTCAGGGACCTGATCTCTTGGTGCTTCCTTGACAGAAGTGCAAAGTCAATTCTACAGCTGGAAAGTAACTGTAGAAAGTGACTGGCTACAACTGTGCACGCTACAGTGCAGAAAATAGTGCAGCAGTCACTTCCCATTGGGAAGAGCCTTGTACCAACCAAGTATGAACATCATCCTTGTGATGTCATTGAAGTATAATAACAAGGAATATATAAAAAGCATACTCACTTGAGAATTTAGTGAGATTCTCTCAAGCATTGAAGATCTGATACATCATTGAATTCACAAGTGTGTCAAGAACAAGAAGACAACTCCACTGCGAACCAATTCCATTATGAGTCTATGTGTGTCCTTATTTGAGTTGTAATCTTGTGTTTGTTCTTCATTATAACTCCTATCTTGCTTTCTCAGAAGCTTTGTTTTAGGAAACTCAAAATCATAAACCCTCTGAGTTTGTGTTGTGACTAGAGTTAGTCATAGGTTGAAGTCTTTGTAACTAGTGAGTGACAAAGTGGTTTGTAGTAAGTGTATTACAAGTTAGTGAAATTGAAGTCTTTGTAATAGAGTCATTACAAAGTGGCTTGTAATAGTGTAGTTATAAGTTAGTGAAGTTGAAACCCTACCAGTGTAGGTCGTGGTTTTTGTCCCCTTGAGTTGGGATTTTTCCACGTAAAAATCATTTGTCTTATTTCTATAATGTTTTAGTAGCTAGCACTGAGGGAACTGATATAGGACCAGTTCTCTATACAGTTGGTGGACTCATATAAACTATCAATTGATATCAGAGCAGGTTCTTTCTTAAAGGTTAACACCTAGAAAGGATCTCAATGGCTGCTCCACCTAACTTGGAGGAAGGACAATCAACCTACGGGCCTCCTAGATTCAATGGTTAGTACTACGGCTGGTGGAAGACTCGTATGCATGATTTTAAATGGCAGAAGACTCCGAGCTGTGGGACGTCATTTGTGATGGTCCACATGTTCCTATGAAGAAGGTTGAAGAATCTGGATTGATGGTGCCGAAAATCAGAAAAGAATACAGCGATATTGACAGAAAAACTGTTGAGAAGAACTTTCGTGCCAAGAAGATCTTGGTATGTAGTATAGGACCTGATGAGTACAATAGAATCTCAGCTTGTCAATCTGCCAAGGAGATATGGGAAGAATTACAAATGGCACATGAAGGAACTACTCATGTCAAACAGTCCAAGATTGACATGCTCACCACCGAGTATGATCTTTTTAGAATGAAAGATGATGAGTCTATACAAGATATGCACACAAGATTCACATCTATCATAAATAAGCTTCATTAACTTGGAGAAATTATTCCTAGAAACAAGCTTTTGAGGAAGGTTCTCAGTGTTTTACCTAGCTCTTGGGAGAGTAAGGTTAACGCCATCACTGAAGCCAAAGATCTACAAACTCTAACCATGGATGAGCTGATTGGAAATTTGAAGACATAAGAGATGAAGAGAAAGAAAGACAGTGAAAGAAGAGAGCCAAAGAAGGAGAAGAACCTGGTGCTCAAGGCTGAAAACAATGACTCAAGTGAAGAAGATAGTGACATGGCCTATCTCATTAAAATATTTCAAAAGATGGTTCGAAGAAATGGTGGTATACCAAAGAGAGACAACTCAAGTAAACCAAGGAACTATGATGTCTGTCACAAGTGCGGAAAGATATGGCACTTCATCAAAGACTGACCACTTCTGTAGTAGGAGCACTACAAACACAACTCTGACAAAGCACTAAAAAGGAATCCGGTTCCTGACAAACGATTCAGCTGAAAAAGTGCAACTGACAATGTTGTGAAGCAAGCTCTTGCTGCATGGGGAGATTCCTCAGATGCAGAAAATAGTTCCATGATGGCAGTGGAAAATGAAGCAAAGGAATATGATTCATTCTTCTAAGAAATTGATGTCATTAGCAAATGTTCTAATTGATGCATGTTATAGTCTCGTTAATCATAAAGATGCTTTGACCATAGAGTTAGGAGATACTGAACAATCTAGAGATGATCTGGTGGTCTGTGTGGTTGATTTAAAAGAGACCATAGATAATATTGAGAAAGAAAAAGAGGTTCTAACTGGAAAGATTAATAGTGTAGAAAACGAAAGAGATGATCTAACGGTACTGGTTTCTGACTTGAAGGAGACCATAGAGAACCTTAGCAAAGAAAAGAATACTCTAGCAGAGAAAATTGTAGCTACTGAGCAAGAAAGGGATGAAATTTTGGTGGTAATCACAGATCTAGAGGAAAAAATTGAAGGACTTAAATCAGAACATAGGCTTGTTAGTGTCACGACCAAAAATCCTAACTCAGGTCGTGAGGGAGCCCAAGAGCGGGGTCGGGCAATCCAACACTCATTTTACTAAGGGTTATTTCTCGTTTGATTAAACATTTCAACATATACCAAGTTTTTAAAGCTTAAAACATAAATCGACAAGGATAATTAGCTAGTTTTAATCAAAAGCGGTCATAAGGAGGCGTGAGCCAATATATATACAGATCCGTAAATCCAAATAACTACCACGTGTGTGCCAGGAACTAGTGTCACAAGTCCTACGGGCATACTAACAGAATATACAAAAGATATAATATATAGTCCCATTGTCTGAAAGAAATAGACGGGAAATAAGCAAAAGAAACTCCATGGTGCTGCCGTAGATCGCCAGGAGAAAGAAGCTCACCGTGAAGTCAGGTCCGTCTATAATCAGAATCAACTCCGGTCTAACAACTAGATGCACCAGCCTCAGAACCTGTACAATTAAGTATAAAAGCGTAGTATGAGTACATAAATATATATATATGTACCCAGTGAGTATCCCGTCTAATCTCGAAGAAGTAGTGACGAGAGATCGACTTGACACTCACTAAGGTCCAAAAATATAATTTAACAGAATATGATAAAAATCGGTAGGCATGTAAAGGTAGTGTAACAGCAAATATATAAGGCACTGAAATCCAAGTAAATTCTAGAAGTACATAAACAATTACTACTTCATCTTCCCCCAAATATCTATCAAATCAATATGCCTCAATTCAGTAACAATTTATCATGCGCATACGGGATAAGGACAACCGGCCTGAGCCATAAAATAATTATATGTGTGCACTGCCGAGGGTCGAACGGCCCGAACCATAAGTGAAACTTTGTCATAATGTAGTCATATCTATGCACTACCGAGGATCGAATGGCCTGAACCATAAGCATCTTTCAATCTGTCGTGGCGTACAGCCCGCTCCCATGAGAGTGGGGGAAATCACACTCCACTCGCGGAATGTAAATTGCGAAGCGGTCACATGCACACACATTATTCCTTTTAAATCACTTTTCAGTGAACAATTCCTTAAAATTTCTCAAATTCCATGATCTTAGGGAAATAAGCCGCATGTAATATTTAATTCATTAAGCATATAGTTCATTTCAAGGAAAACACAAGGCCTGATGTGGGACTAACTACCCGGACATAATAATAATAGCCGCTACGTGCGGACTCTTATCGCGTTGTACGTATGTAGACCCCACAAATATCACATATAGCATTTAAAACACCTACGGGGACAATTCCCTCTTACGAGGTTAGAAAGGAGACTCACCTCGCGTCGCACCTACTCCCCCGGTCAAGAATGCGCCCGAAACTCTGAACTCGTCACCCAAAGGACTCGAAGCTAACCAAATGTTACGTAAATATATCAAATTATACTCAAACCATGGAATTATCCTATTATTTAGTAAAATTCATCATTCTTGAAGAAATCCCAAAATTCAACCCCGGGCCCGCATGCTCGGATTCCAAAAATTCTGGAAGGAAACACTCACCCATAACCTAAGGATCATTAATGTATGATCTTTGTATGATTTCATAACCAATTCACGGGTAATTCTCTAAATTCTCGAAAGCCCTAGGTTACTACCCAATTCCTTAATTTTTCACTAATTAGGTATTTAAATTCAACTAGGATTCATGCATTAACTAACTTTAGGGTAGAATTTACTTCCCTTTCAGTGGCTGGTTCGTGGGGCTCTTTTTCAAGCTCTCAAAATCGTTTATGGTGGAAGATATGGAGTGAAAATGGGATAATCCCGCATTTAAAGACCTTACTACCTACAGGGGTTTTCGCACCTGCGACTCGACGACCGCGCCTACGGTCTCGCACTTGCGAGCAATAGCTCGCACCTGCGAAAAATGGGACAAGGACCTGGGCTCGCACCTACGGGAAAGGGCCCGCACCTGCAAAATCTGGGCAACCCACCTGGCGGTCGTACCTGCGAGGCTGGGACTGCAGGAGCGGTCTCGCACTTGCGACTAGCAACCGCACCTGCGGTCACACTAGATCAGGTGCACCAGCAATTGCTTCAGCTGGTTTTTGGCCTCGTTTGATGCCAGAGAGGCACCTGGCCCACCCGAGCCCCTTCCAAATATACCAACAAGTCCCAAATAGTAATACAGACTTGCTCGAGCCTTCAAAATACCCGCAACAACGCTAAAACTCAAAGTCACACCTCAAAACCCCTAGAACCAAACTTAGGAACCTTTAAGTTTTCTTGAATTCGCTAACAATGCGGCGAACCGACCTGTACTACTCGGAATGACACCAAATATTGCAGGAAAGTCATAAATGACATAACAAAACTATTCCCGATCTCAGAACTCCGTTCGGACCTCGATAACATAAAAACACGTCCCAAACCACAATTTGAACTTAAGGAAACTCTTATTTCGATATTGGGCGCCGAAATACTCCCGGGTCATCCAAAACCCATTCTGAACATATGCCCAAGTCTGAAATAATCATATGAAGCTACCGGAATCGTCGAAACTCAATTCCGAGGTCGTCTACTCAAAATGTTGACCGAAGTCAAACTTGGCCTTAAAGGCCAACCTGAAGGAACCAAGTGTTCCAATATCTCTCTAAACACTTCCAAAACCCAGACCACCCGCCCCCGCAAGGCATAAATCACAATAAGCCACTATGGCAAGTTTCATTTAGGGGAACGGGGTCCAATAACGCAAAACAACCGGTCGGGTCATTACAGTAAGTATTGAGAAAGGGAAGGAAGTAGCTAGTGAGACACACATCAACCTTGAAAAGGAATTGAATGATATGAAAACTAGTCTGTGTGGTGAACTCGAGAAAAATAGGCAACTTCAAGCTGAATTGGAGAAAGTAAAAATTGATCTTGAGAAATATCTTAAGTGGACCTGGTCCTCAGATGTTGTCACTGCCATGTACTTCAATAATAGTGGAAACAGGCAAGGAATCAGGTTCCAAAAGGAGAAAATTCCTTACAACCCTCACCGCAAGTACGTCACTGTTCCTGATAACTGGCTTTGTACCCACTGTGGGAACAATGGGTACTTCAATGAAAATTGCCAGGCCAGAGTTCAATCTATTCAGAAAAACAAAGTGTTTGCTGAAAAAATGACTATTAAAAGGGGACCAGGTGCCACTCACAAAAATCGTATCTTGCCTGCATGGACTAGAAAACCTCTTATCCACCATTTTCCTCATTACAAGGGACCCAAACTAGTTTGGGTTCCTAAATCTAACCCATAAATTTATATGTGCAGAGAACAGTGAGAGGAAGCGGACTACAATGGATCATGGATAGTGGATGCTCAAAGCACATGACTGGGAACACCATTGATTTTCTCTCACTGAAAGAATCTTTTAAACTCAATTGAGAACATGTACTATGTGGATGGTCTGAAGTACAGTCTCTTGAGTGTTTCTCAAATCTGTGATTAAAGGAACAAAGTAGAGTTCTTGTCTAAAGTGTGCACAATTACTAATCTGGTAACTGGCGAAGTGGTCTTAGTAGCCAAAGGATACAAGAACATCTATGTTACTAATTTTGGAGCTCTACAAGCTGGTGATATGAGCTGCTTGAAGGCAATCGATGATGATACAAAATTGTGGCATAGAAGATTGGGGCATGCAAGCTTTTTACTTTTGAATAAACTGATACAGAAGGACCTGGTTCGTGGTCTGCCAAATTGAAGGTTCAAGGAGCATAGAGTTTGTGATGCCTGTGCTTAAGGAAAACACGTGAAATCATATTTTAAGCCAAAGAAGGATGTTAGCACATCAAAACCACTCGAACTCCTTCATATGGATCTGTGTGGTCCTATGAGAGTACTAAGCAGAGGTGGAAAGAGATATATTTTTGTTATTGTAGACGACTTTTCAAGATTCACTTGGACATTGTTTCTTAGAACAAAAGATGAGACATTCGAGGTATTTGTGGCCTTTTTCAAGAAACACAAAAGCTCCAATCCACTTGACATAATCATCCCCCTTGAGTCTGGAGTCCAGACAAGATCAAAAACCGGAAATTCCATAGCCTTCTCAGCCTTTCTATCCCAAATAGAACCCAAAAATATCAAGGAAGCCTTGAAGGATGCAGACTGGATTACGGCTATGCAAGAGGAGCTGCATCAATTTAAAAGAAACAAGGTATGGAACCTGGTACCTAGACTCAGACAGAACCATCATAGGGACCAGGTGAGTATTCCAGAATAAGCTGGATGAACATGGAAATACTACAAGGAACAAAACAAGGCTTGTTATCCAAGGGTACAATCAGGAGAAAGGGATCGATTATGATGAAACTTTTGCCCCAGTTGCTCGCATGGAAGCCATTAAGATCCTCATTGTCTTTGCATCACATATGGAATTCACCTTATTCCAAATGGATGTGAAGAGTGCCTTTTTGAAGGGTTTTTTTAAGGAAGAGGTCTATGTCAAGCAACCTCTAGGCTTTGAATGTCATGAACATCCAGAGTATGTACTCAAATTGGATAAGGCACTCTACGGATTGAAGCAAGTCCCTCGAACCTGGTATGAGAGGCTATCCAAGTTTCTCTTGGAAAATGTCTTCACAAGAGGAAAGATGGACAATACATTATTTTTGAAGAAATGGGGAAGGAACCTACTCATCGTTCAGGTTTATGTAGATGACATCATACTTGGGGCTACGGCAGATTCACTATGTGAAGAATTTGATAAACTCATGGGAAGTGAGTTTGAAATGAGCATGATGGGGGAACTGAACTTCTTCGTGGGTCTTCAAGTGAGGCAGTCCACAAAGGGAACGTGTATCAATCAGGAGAAATACGTCAAAGAACTCCTGAAGAGGTTTGATATGGAAGCATCAAAGGTGATCGATACCCCTATTGCTACTGCAACTAAGCTGGACATGGATGATTCTGGATCACCTGTAAATCAAACAATGTATCAGGGAATCATTGGATCACTACTCTACCTTACTGCCAACAGGCCAGACATTGTATTCAGTGTGTGATTATTTGTAAGGTTTCAATCAAATCCTAAGGAATCTCATCTCAAGGCTGCTAAGAGAATTCTGAGATATCATAAGGGCACACAGGACCTGGTTCTGTATTATCCTTCAGGTGACAATTTCAACCTTATTGGTTATGCTGACACTGATTATGCAGGTTATCTGGTGGACAGGAAAAGCACATCTAGAATGGCTCATTTCCTTGGATCATGTCTAATCTCATGGGGTACAAGGAAAATAAACTCAGTAGCTCTCTCAACAACTGAAGCGGAATATGTTGCTGCAGCTTCGTGTTGTGCTCAGCTATTGTGGATCAAGCAACAATTAAAAGACTTTGGAGTATACATTTTATTGTGTACCACTTCTATGTGACAACACTAATGCTCTCAACATGGCAAAGAACCCGGTCCAACACAAGAGAACCAAACACATTGATGTCAGACACCATTTTCTCAGAGACAATGTGGAAAACAGAATTATCTGTATGAGATTTTCTACACTGAACATTAAATAGCAGATATCTTCACCAAAGCTCTAAGCAGGGAACAGTTTGAGAGAAATAGGATGGAAATAGGGTAAATTAAACCTAATTGAGAACTTGGTTCTTCTCATATGTCTGAAAGTCATACTCAGGTAAAATTAGCTAAAGTGTTTTCTGACCAAGCCCAAGTCACATCTATACTGTTGCAGCTAGACACGCATGATGATTATAGAAGCTAAAGGTACACTGTTGAACTGCGAAAGAGAGTTGCAAAAATCTTTTTACAAAAACAGGTCAGAAACCCGGTTCATGTACCACAACTAGTAGTAATGTGTTTTTCTCATGCTTTTCTCAAAAGACAACAAAATTAATTCAACTGCCACATCATCCGACTTTTCAAAGCCTGCATATCACGTCTTGTCTCTCAAATCCTTTCACCTCCTCTGCACGTTACGTATTCCCACAAACCTACAGCCGTTTCAAAATTCTTCAAAACCCGTTCCTCTCCCCTCTCATTATTAGCCCTTCCCTCCATAAAACCCTCTCACTCCCAGAGTTCTGAACCATTATCTCTCATTTAATCTCTGCATTTTGTTCAGAATCGTCTACCACTTCTCTCACCATGGTCGACAAACAATCTTCTCTTTCTCCTGCCAACAACACCACTCCCACATCTCCACCTTCCTTAACATCACCACCAAAAACCCACTCCTCCACTACCCCTGATACCAATGTACTCACACCCGTTTCCTCTTCATCTCCTATCCCCCTTGATCCTTTGTCAAACCCTGCCTCACTTCCAAGTGTTGAAACATCCGACTCCCCAAATGTTAATCCTAGTTCTCCTCCTCCGTCTAATTAAACGAAGGAAAATTCGGAAGGTGCTACCCCTCAGGAATCAGGGGTATCTGAGGAAGATCTCGATCAGTACTTGAACTCTTCCATCCTGGACTCAGTGGCTCCCATGGAGTCACCAGAAAAGGAAGCGGAAAACAATATCATGTCTATCGCTGCTGAGAGTCTTACGAGTGAAGGACCCTCCCCTCTGCCTGAGTCTCAGGGGGAAGAAACTCCATTTTTAGGGGATGAAGGTACCATGGTGCTTTTTGAGTCTCCTGTTCATGACAAGGCCCCAGAAAAACCTGATGGAGTACCTGACTCTCTTTCAGAGGAAACAAACCAAGAGCCCATCTTCTACACTAAGCCTTTGGAGTTCATTCATCCTATTGAGGTACCTTTTGATGAAGATGACATGGTTCTTAGTGCCCGTTTTAAAATACGAAAGCTAGCAGTCACTCCCGAGTCTTCTTCCAAGTGACCAACTACCAGGTTGCAGAAGAACAAGGCTTTTGAGTCTGCTTTGCAAAAAAGTAAGAGGAGCAGTAAGAAAAAAAAGAAGAGATTGATGAAATAGGGACAAGTTGTGGTTGATAAAAACATTCCAGTGGTTGAGGTGATGAAGATGTCGTAGAGGAACCTAGTTCTTTAGTGAAAAGGTCTACGAAGGTACAAAAGTCCGTGGTTGGTGCTTCCAAGGAAGCTGTTGAAAAACAATGTGAAACATCTGTGAAGAGTGGTGGTAAATCTAAGAAGGTTGTGGTTGAGGAAGGTCTGTCTGAAGGTGATACATTGGTTGCTACGAGTGGTAAAGGAAAGTCTATTGAAAAGTCTAGAAAATGAAATCGGGAAACTGTGGGAGGACCTGGTTCAATGAAGACCATACCAAGTGACAGTGGACTTGGGCAAGAGAGATTGAGAACTCAGAAAGTCTTGTGGGGTCACATGTTTTACCCAGAAATCTCGGAGATAGCAGGAATGAGGCAAGTTTTTGAGATGGTAGAATTCTAGAAATGGGGTCATTTGTTTAAGGAGGATATGCCTAAGGTATATGATGATGAGGTGCAAAAATTCTATGCAAATCTTTTCACTCTTGGAGGGGACAAGATTTGCGTGCTAGGAAATGGAGTTGACATTGCGATTGACGCTTCTGTGTTAGGGAAAATTCTTCAAGTTCCGTGTGAAGGGATGAACTCAGTCAAGGGTGCTTGTGGAGCTAACTTTAGGAGATCTATTGTGAAAGAGAAAGCTATCCAGCAGGGGGAACGGGTGCTTAAGAAGGCACAACTGCCGGTGTATCAGCGCCTCTTTGAATTGGTCAACAAGGTTCTTTTACCCCGTGCTGAGAGGAGGTCTATAGCTTCCAAGTCTGATCTGGTCTTGATGGAGGCTCTTGATGAGTTCACACCCATAAATCTGCCAACAATTATGATAGAACACATGCAAAAGGTGGCGATCTTTCAAGATGGAAATCACGGGCTTCCTTACAGATTTCTCTTCTCTCGGGTACTCCAATTCTACAAGATACATTTGGGCAATCCAAAAGTAGGAACCCGCAAGCAAACCTTCTCCAAAACAACTCTGGAAGAATATGAGTGCTTGGAAAAGGTTGGGGGAAGCACTTCGACGATTTCTTAGCTGATAAATGCTCAGAATGCTGCTATTGTAGAAATCAGAAGGTTGAAGGCTAGGAATTCCATACTGGAAACTCCTAAGTCAAGTTGTTGGAGCACGTGGGGCTGTAAATTCTTCCAATGAAGAAGTTGCTCGCTTGACTAAGGAGAATGCTGAGCTTAGGCAACAGGTGGAGAACCTGCGGGAGAAACTGCTTGAGGAACAGATGTCTTCCAATTCCCACATGGACCTTGTTCTCAAAACCATTGTTGCCTCCTCCTCCAAGCCTCCCTCTTCTAGTGCCCCCTAGGATCCTCCCAGTGACCGGTTATCTTGTGTTTTGATGTTTGTAGCTATTGTTTTTTTTTTTGTTTTTTTTTTTGTGATGGTGTGTTGGATCTCACTGTTGTTGCTCCTGTTGAATCAGTCCAAATTAGTCTTTGTTATCATTGCAAAGACTTATGTTTCTAAAACCAATTATTATCAATGAAACATCTCTCCTTATGCTAGTACAGTGCTTGTTTTCCTTTTGCTTCTACTTTCTATCATGTTGTGTGCACACATGAGTCATGAGTTAGCCGTGTTAGACTTCTTTATGCCTTTTTTCCTGCTTGTGTATTTTTAATGATTCCAAAAAGGGGAAGATATAAGTATACTTGAAGTTGAAGCAGGTGATTAAGGGGAAGCATAGAGTCAGGGGGAAACATATGAGGTTACTGGTACTTTATTTTGTTAAGTCAAGCTCCATAAACAGTTATCAATTTTAAAAATTTGTCATCATCAAAAAGGGGGAAATTGATGGGCTTAAGGTTTCACAGCCTTATATTTTGATGATTTAACAAACTCCTTGTCTAGAACCAGATAAAGAACTTGATGCATACTTGGTACAATTATTCAGCAATTGACTTAAGATAATGTGAGCAGTATGACTTCGGATACACAAGAACCAATTCTGGGACCCGATCTCTTGGTGTTTCCCTAACAGAAGTGCAAAGTTTATTTTACAGCAGAAAGTGACTGCCTGCAACTGTGTACGCTACAGTGCAGAAACAGTGTTGCAGTCATATCCCATTGGGAAGAGCCTTGTACCAACCAAGTATGCACATCATCCTTGTGATTTCGTTGAAGTATAATAACAAGGAGTATAGCAACAACATACTCACTTGAGCATTTAGTGGTATTCTCTCAAGCATTGAAGATCTGATCCAGCATTGAAGTCATAAGTGTGTCAAGAACAAGAAGACAACTCCACTATGAACCAGTTCCATTATGAGTCTATGTGTGTCCTTATTTGAGTTGTAATCTTGTGTTTGTTGTTCATTATAACTCCTATCTTGCTTTCTTAGAAGCTTTCTTTTAGGAAACTCAAAATCATAAACCCTCTGAGTTTGTGTTGTGACTGGAGTTAGTCATAGGTTGAAATCTTTGTAATTAGTGAGTGACAAAGTGGCTTGTAGTAAGTATATTACAAGTTAGTGAGGTTGAAGTCTTTGTAATAGAGTCATTACAAAGTGGCTTGTAGTAAGTATATTACAAGTTAGTGAGGTTGAAGTCTTTGTAATAGAGTCATTACAAAGTGGCTTGTAATAGTGTAGTTAAAAGTTAGTGAAGTTGAAATCTTACAAGTGTAGGTCGTGATTTTTGTCCCCTTGAATTGGAATTTTTCCACGTAAAAATCATGTGTCTTATTTATATATTGTTTCAGTAGTTAGAACTGAGGAAACTGATATAGGATCAGGTCTCTATATAGTTGGTGGACTCATATATACTATCAGGTAGAACATTGCTCTAATACTAGCTGCCACAATTTCTTTCTTGGACTGTGTCCATCATTTCTTTTTTATATTTACTTGTGTCAACTTTATGTCTCCTTCCTATAGTTATACATTTGTCCATTGTATAATCTCTGATCTGACAATCTTTAATCAGTGGAATTCTTCAAACAAATGCTTTTGTGTCTCAACAACTTGGGCCTCACATAAGCAGCAGTATACATACATTATCCACATGCACATGCATTTTCAGCAACCTCTTCTTTGTAAGTAGCACTCCTTGTGCCCATAGCCACGTAAAGAACCTGTGCTTTGGTTGTGCAATTGTGCTTCATATAAGATCGATCAGCACTGTGCAATCTATTTAAATCTCCTACCAATACATTATAGCTCCTGCCTCTATTGTTCAATATATAATGTCCCTGCATATACCTTCCTTACATTTTATTTTTCAAAGAGTTCAGTTTTTCCAATGTCAGCTCCAGTCAAAGGGGACTTTATGAGTCCAAATATTTGCATCTGATTTCATATATATACCATGAACCTACTTAACCCATAAAGACTCCTCTTTCTTTTCAATCAGCAGCCAAAGAAGTTTTCCAACAGAAGCAACACTCCAGTATTTACTTCCTTTAACATCCAATCCACCATACTTCTTAGAAAAGCATATCTTTTCCCATGGCACAAGTGTTATCTTCTTGCTCTCTTATGTACTTCCCCATTAGTATTCTCTCCATAGTTTATCAACTCACTACACCTTGAGGCAATACAAACACTGTCAACCAAAATTAAAGTTGTCGATGAGGAACAAAATTGAATGTATTACTTGAACCTGCTTGCATATGAAAGTTGCTTTGAGTGCTGTTTTGATTCTCTTGGTAATCTTAACCACTAACTGAAAGCAATCCAGTTTGTTCCATTTCTTGGAAGATAGGGGAAGCCCAAGATACCTAATTGGAAAAGTTCCCCGAGTGATCCCTGTCTTGGCTATCAATTGCTCTATACTTCTGGTAGACATCGAAATTTTAAAGAATCAAGCTAAATCCTAAATTCAAGATACTACAAGACTTTTGAAATCCTAGGAGTCTATTAGATTTTCTTGCAGGTTACTTTATCCTAAACCCTTACGCTAACTAGATTGCATTACAGTTAACTTTAGATTGCACCNTGTTGTTCAAACAACTACCTAAATATGCACTCTCTCTCAAGTAGATACATAATAAATAGGAACAGCTAATTGATAGTCATTCAATTAACTACAACAAGAACGTAGTTGAACAAATAGAGGTTAATCAACCAATCAGAACTATATTAACAACACAATAAGTTCATCCCCCAACGGGTTCTACCAAAACCATAGATTAAAAAAATTTGCTAAACATGTTCATAAGAATCAAATCCAAAATAACTTGCATAATTAAACTACAAAGTAATGAATAAAAGTTGTACAAATTGATGTTTTACTTCTCTTCAATGGCTTCCTCTCTACGAATCTTTTTTCAAGTTGTGTTTTGGGGTCTATTTATATGTTTAGGACAAACCCTAAATGTGTAGGAGACTTCTATTCCAATCGGGAAACACTTAAACTATTCGAAACTCGGAATTGACTGGACATCGGGACCCAGGCGTTTGGGCTCAAACGCCCCCTTAAAGCCAGGGCCGGCCTGGAGTTAGGGCCCAAACGCCCCCCTAACGCCAGGGTCAGCCTGGCTTTAGGGGCCAAACACCCCACTAACGCCAGGGACAGACTGGCTTTAGGGGTCAAACGCCCGGCTAACGGCCGGGTGTTTCCTTTTCGACTCTTAAGCGTATTTTTGATGTATTTGCATCCATTTAGCTCGATTTCCATCTCCAATGCATCTACACATGAAATAAACTCCCTTACGCACATACAAAGTGTATTTTTATCATTAACGCACATAAAATGTAAGGCATATAACATGT